>CAJNJA010038387.1:0-27157 GCA_905231915.1 Symbiodinium necroappetens
AACTATGGGGAATAAGGAATATACCATAATTCCCATAGTTTAGGGCCCTTCAGGTAGACCCTGAACCTGGACATAAGGAATATACCATGCTTCCCATAGTTTAGGGTCCTGCAGGTAATGCAGGATGTGGGGGTTTCCGAGAATAGGGGACCCTAATTTAGTACCCTTAATAGTAGGATCCTGATCATAAGGACCCCAAAATAAGGTCCCCTAATTTTTGGAAAGTCCCATGTCTCTCCTCAACCGTACCTCCGTCATCCCAGCTTTTGGGGCCTCCCAGTTCTGGGGGGGACCTCCGGCAAAGGCTATTTTGGGGCTTTGGCTTTTAGGGGTTTAGGGTTTAGGGTTTAGGGGCGGGGCTTGTAAGTACAGCCGCGAGGATTAAGGTGAAAGGTTCGGGGATTCGCGTTTGGGGTTTAGGTTTGAAGTTGACTATAGGCTTCGGGTTTGGGGGTCTGGGGTTTCTTGCTTTATCCTACCTCCGACTCGAACTCTGCCCTACTTACTAAGAAGCTTCATGACCCTTGCTATAATGTAGGGGCCTAAATAATTACCGATACTATTTTGGGGGTTCCTTATTATATTTCTAGTATAGTGGGCCCCCAAAACCCTATTCTAATTATTAAGGCCCCTATAAACCCTAAACCCTATGTTAGGACTTTACATTGCCCCAGTGCCTCAGTCATACGCGGAGAGACTGGGGCTGGAGTCTCAGCCTGCATTGGGCTTGGCTTGCCGGGAACTGACTACTGTTGATGATATAAACCCTGCATTGCCTTAAGGACCCTAAACTATAGGAATTATGGTATATTCCTTATTCTTAGTAGTGCAGGATTTTTGATCATCAGCCGTATGATATGGGCATTCGACGGCTGAGTGGTCTCAACACGGGTCTTCTCAGAAGCCTGATGTGTGCGTGAGAGGGTTGATAGAGCCTTAGGGTCTAAAGTTAGTGTACAGACTAAGTGCCATTCGCACTAAACATGTGAGGTTGAGAGCCCCATTCACACGGCAGTCAAGCCCTAATGCCGAATCGACGCTGAGCCTTGCCCCTAACATCCTCAAAGCACCAATCAACAACTCCCGAAAGCCTGAAGCCTTAGAAGGCCGTTTAGGGTCTAGGGTCTAGGGTTTAGGGTTTAGGGTTTGGGGTTGAGAATCTACAGCCTCAATCCAACCCCTCACAACCTTGAAGTCGTAAATCCTACCCCTGTGCAACACCAAAGCACGAACCTAGAAGCCATGAGCCGGAAGTCGCTTATGAGAGCCCTTGTGAAAACCAGTACGAAACGGTTGTAAAACCTATGCGACCCTCATAAAACCCAAGAAAGCGGGCAGGTTCCCGGTGAGGAGGAACACGAGAATGGAGGCTGGAAGGCATGTTGGCTGCAATTCCAGCAGGTTCCTCGCGTAAAATTGGACACAGTGTGACTGGAGCGCCTCGCCGTTAGCTGGTATCCACAGTCTGAGGGCTGTCCCTTCTTTACAGGGTATTGCAACCCCGAGATATGACTTACGTAGCTACTGGGAGAACTATAAACTTTTTGGCCTTATGTATTTAGTCCAATGATAGAAAGTTTGAACTTTTTCTGGGACTGGTTATTGGAGAAGAGAGATGACACTTGATGTCTCCCATAAGCTCCTACAAATTCGTGTGAACCCTTGCAGAAAATTCCGAAAAACCTTTGTGAATACGGATAAACCCGAGAACCACACCCTCTTTAAAGCTCCATGGAGAGAAGAGGTCCCAAACCCCAAACCCCATCCCTAAACCGCAAACCTAAACCCCAAGCCCGAAACCCTAAACTAACCCGTAACCCTAAACCCTACACCCTAAACCCTAAAAACAACAACTTAAACCTAAAATAAAGCCCAAACCCCGAAACTCCAAGCCCGAATCCTGCAGCCCAAGCAGGTCATGCTGGACGCCTGCGCCCACCGCTTGGCCCCCCTCTCCGAAGGAAGAATCGAGCCGAAGACGGGTTGCCTCCAGTGCCTCGGACTTAAGAGGAGAGGTTACTTTTGGTGTCTTTCTAGGGTTTTGGGGCTGTTAGGGTTTAGGGTTTGAGGTTTAGGGTTGAGGGTTTCAGGGTTTAGGGTTTAGTTTACGGGTTTTTGGGGTTTAGGGTTTGGGGTTTTGGGTTCGGGGTTTTAGGGTTTAGGGTTTTGGGCCTTTGTTGATCAGTGCTACTGAACCTTCAAGAGGACAAGTTCCGAAAATGGGACTTGGAGGCTATGCTACGATACACCCGTCTCTTTGCACAGCCCGACACAAACACCGACGACAGCGACGTGTTGGTCACTGAATCCTGACATGCTGGTCTTTGTCGCCGACGACAAACCCGCAGGTGAGACTGAGCCCAAAGCGCTTCGTATCAAAGCCAGTGACATGGCTGAGGACATCTTTCGCAAGCGCATCAAAGCCCATGGTGACTTCAGCTTGAACGCAGATGAGGAACCTCAGCTGGTTGGATGCGCCGAGGCAATTCGTGGTGGAGCTTGGACAACCCGTATGCGGGTGCCTTTTGTTGCTCAGGGTTTAGGGTAGGTTCTTCGTGTTTTTAGGAGTATATGGTGCTGTGGTAGAACTGGTCAAACAGGCCATTGCAAAAAACGTGTTCAGTCTCTTTAGGTGGCCTAAGGAGACTGTGTTTCAGGTGGGCAAGGTACGGATGAGCCAGGCTTTCGATCTTCATGGTCTAAACCCTCAACCCTAAACCCTAAGCCCTAAACCCTAAACCCATTGCTTCAGAGTTCAGAGGATGAGGGTTGAGGGATCTGGCGCGTGAGTCCGAAGAGCCCCCCAGCACCGAAGGTGCGCCTACCACGGCTGGGAGTTCAACGCCGAGGGCAGCTGTACCAAAATCCCACAAGTGGAGGCACTCAGAAGTTTTTTTTTTTTGTTTTTGTTTGGGGGGGGTTCTTCAAGGATCCCTATGATATTACATAATGTTTTATTATGTGCTTTTGTTTTGTTTTTATATATGTATTACAGTATATCATACTGTTATGTTTTCTAAATGATATTGTACTCTATTATACTATATTATACTAGGCATATCCTATTACATCATATGTTACTGTAATATATATCATATCCTATCATGTCAGATCATATATACTCATATCCTCTCGAAACTTGGGTTCAGGGTTTTTAGACTTTTGCTTTGTCGGCCGCTTGCATCGCTTATTCGTGTCCAGCTCGTGCGGCTCCAGCCGGGTTGTAGTTTAGCGGCCTCGGTGGGATTTGGGGCTCCAGCGTGTGAGGCCTTTGCAACAACGTAGCGTTCCTTGCGACAACAGTTGTGTGACTAACTGGCCTCTAACCGTAAGGTAGGATATACACACGTACTGCTCGTCCTAGTCAAAGCAGCCAGATGCTTATTCTCGTTCCACTGCAAGCTGCGATTCCGAAAAGACGGGCAATACCCCCTAAACCCTAGACCCTAACCCTGAACCCTAAATCCTAAACCCTAAACCCAAAACCGTGCTTTCGATCCCAGGTCCCAGATCCTGCAAAGCCTGAGACAAAACAAGACTCGGAGTCCGACCGCAACATGCAGCCTCAGGCCCTAAATGAAAAGCCTAAAGCCCCAAAAGCCTGTAAACCCTAAGCCCTACCACCATAGCCCTTATAGCACGTAGATAGCAGCCCTTATTGTCATGTCTCTCTACATCCAGCCCCTGCCTCCTCCTCTAATTTTTGACAGGAGACGGAGGCCTTATGTGCAGTACGAAACGCCTACAGCAGGCTTTCTAGTAACCCTCATGAATCACTGATTCTCCTTTAACTTATGGCCAGGAGACAGAGGCTCCAAAACCCTTCAATCAAGGAGAATACTTCAAAATGTAATAGGAACCGTAATAAGATTTGACGTCTATTCCTTAATTAACGGGTTTTGGACTCTTCGGGCAGGAGACAGAGGCCGTCAAAATGTGCGCGAACCCCCGATCGAGGGCTCCTCGACTGCGCTTCCTCGAATTTTCCGGGCTTTAGGGTTTCGGGTCTATCACCTTGGGTAGTTCTCTAAATTTAGGGTCCGGTTAGACGGGTGCCGTACTCTTTTGGGGACCTGAACAAGGACCCTAATTTAGAGAACTGCGCCTCCAGAGCTTGCCGGGTTTTACCCAAAACCCTAAAAGCCCTAAGCCCTATAGGCGTTGGGATGGGTTTAGGGTTTAGGGTTTAGGGGCCAGGGTTTAGGGTTTAGGGGCCAGCTTGAAGCCTGATGAAGACGATCTCCCGGATCCCCCACGCTCTTGCGACCACCCTGAACCCCTTACCCTAAACCGGTCTTTTCTTGGGGCGCTCTATATCGGCCTAGTATTTTGGGGTTATAGGACCAGGGTTTCTTAATCGGTTCCTATTTTAGCCTAAAAAACATAGGCTCTGCATGCACCGGAGACAGAAGCCCTTATCTCTAAACACCCTAAACCCTAAACCCTAATCTCTAAACCTCACACTCGAAACCCAAACCGGAAACTCTACACTCGAATCCCTCCGGTACAGCTTGATTTGAGGGTATGGGGATGAGGGTCGAGTATCTCCAAGAAGCTGTGGGGTTCACACTTCCCTCCTCATGTTGGAGGGGAGGTGCATAAGCGAATAGGGCGTGATGTATAAATCTGCGAGTAGAGGTATCGGGTCTGCACCTAGTGTCTTCAAATGGTTCCTTTTACGACTCCTACATAGCTATAGTGTGCAAGATCACGGGAAGATCGCTCACAGTGGACGGCTGCAAGCCGACATTCCCTGAAGACACAACTGGCAGTTTGACCTTGGATTCCTGCGACGATTTCTGGTACTTCGGCGGCCTGCCATTCAGGGAGCCACTGACACTGAGTGGTGCTGTTGCTAACACAAGGAGTTCCTGCTCCCTTCACAGACAGTGGGGGCATCCGGGAATAAGCCTAAACCCCAAACCCTAAATTCCTGGCCGTCGTGGAGGCAAGTCGCCACCACAAGTCTTTAAGTGTCCTGCCCAAATAGTAGATACTTTGGCCTTAAAGTAGTCCCTGTACAGGTACTTTGGGGCCAAAGTGTATACACTTGGGTACATGGAGCCGCAGGGATTGTGATGCTCCCCATCCCTAAACCCTAAACCCTAAACCCTAAACCTATGTTCTTAGCCGGGATGGTGAGGAGAGCTTGTGCCCGAAGGCCTGAAGCCATGAAAGCAAATGAGAGCTGGCGATGTTGCAGCACCCGGTAGTCCTTAAGACCTCACCCGGAGAACTCAATACCCCCTTAATGAAGGAACAGACCTTAAGTTATAGGGCCTTAACATGATGATTTAAGGTAAATTCCTTAATTACGGGGTATTGGGTTCTCTGGGCATACAGGAATTAGTAGACATATTTAAGAAGCCCTACCTATCGAACCGTATACAAGTCTACTTGAGCCTCAAACAACCTGGTCCCATGCACAGCAAAATCCTGGGATGACGGTATAGGGAGGTTAGGGTCATAGGGGTTTAGAATCTAGGGTTTTAGGGGTTTGGAATTTCGGCTTTTCGGGTTTTTTAGGGTTAGCGAGGGAGGATCCGGGTTTTGAGTAAGGTTTGGGGGTAGTAGGGCTAAGGGACTAGGGTGTAGGAAGAGAGGACGATAAGAGGATGCCATTGCTACTTAGCTATTCATTCATTAAGACTTTAAAACCTTTCTATAGTTGACACCTTTCCTCAATTAAGGGGTTTTGAGCCTGGGTATATTTACCTGCCAGACCCGAAAGCCAACTTCTAACATCCGAAACTTTCACTTCAAATCCTAATTACAAAGTCCTCATACTCCTCGCTTCGTAAAGAGAATAGGTTCTAGTGGTACTTTATAGCATAGTGACTATAGTAATGAAGTTGCTATCAGGATGTATGGTATATGCTTACCCAGTCGTAAGACTTCCAGTCTACCCTGCTGAACTAAACCCTAAACCCTAAAGCGATAAAGCTCTTCTCAGCAGTCGGGTACGTGACCTTTAGTCCCTTTTGGGGTACACTAATCCCTGTATCAATCCAAAGGTTACCCTTTAGTTTCCCTAGGATACTGGACTAAGCCCTAAACTTTTTACCCTGAGCCCTGATGTGGGTGGCTTTTCGCACTGCAGCGTCAAGATCGCTCCATTGGAGCGCAGACGGCGAAGTGTGCGCTCCAATGGAGCGAGCTTGACGCTCAGTGCGAAACGCCCACCACACTTTAAAAAAAAAACGGAACCCCAAGTCCCAAACCCTAATTAAAGCCTAAGCCCTAAACCCTAAACCCTAAACCCCCTAAGCCCTAAACCCAATAGCAAGCCTTCTCCGCAGAGGTGCGTTCATTTCCCACCACGGTGGCGCTGAAGCTGGTTTGGGTTTGGCTCGGTGGCTTGGCCTAAAGCCCTTAGGGAAACTTTAGGGTTTAGGGTTTAGGGCTTAGGATTCTACATATTGGGGTTCCTTTAAAAGGGATCGATAACCCTTGCGGTAACTTTTGGGTTCCATATATTCGGGTTCCTTTAAAAGGGATCGATAACCCTTGCGGTAACTTTTGGGTTCTACATTGGGGTTCCTTTCAAGGGATCGAGAGGGGTGCCCCTGAGGTCCTTAACCCTGAACCTGAACCCTAAACCCCTAATACTCCGGTAGCCAGGGACCATGGCACGGCTACGGTTGAACGAAGCGTCTCTTCTTCGTTTCTTCTTACCAAGGAACATGTTCAGTCCGGGTTGAAGTAGGGCGTGGGGTGTGTGGTCTGGTTGCGGCTGTGGTGGTTTACGTTGGCTCTGCTGTAGTATTTAACGCCCGGGATTTTGTTTTGGCTTCGGGGGTTGAAATAGGATTGGGGGTTTATGTGCGTTAAAGTAGGATGTAGGTCTAAGGGTAGACAGACGGTTTCAGGTTCATCGTCTAGGGTTAGGTTTCAATGTGCAGGGTTCCGGGTTTAGTGGTCAGGGGCTTGGGCGAGTTCGGGGTTTAGGACCAGCGTTCCAAACAGGGGGCTTGCTGCAAAAACCTAAACCAGTTACAAACCGTAGAGATGGTCTTGTGCAAGACCGATAGCATGAGGACAGTAGGACCGCAAACCCAACACCGTAAATGTAAATGGGTAGTTCTCTAAATTAGGGTCCCTTTTAGGGTGAGTGCCGTACTAAATTGGGGTCCCAAAAGGAGACCCCCCCCAACCCTAAACCCTTATAACCCTCCCCTAGACCCTAAACCCTGACCCCCTAAACCCTAAACCTTAAATCCGAAATTCTAAAACCCTAAACCCTAACTCCGAAGCCCTAAACCCTAAAATCCCTACTAAAACCCTAAACCCTAAACCCGAAACCCTAAAAACCTAAAACCCGTACTAAAACCCTAAATCCGAAACCCTAAAAACCCAAAACCCGTACTAAAACCCTAAATCCGAAGCCCTAAAAACCTAAAACCCGTACTAAAACCCTAAATCCGAAACCCTTACACGCCTAAAACCCCTACTAAACCCTAAATCCGAAACCCTTAACAGCCTAAAACCCGTACTAAAACCCTAAATCCGAAACCCTAAAACCCTAAAGCCCTCATCCTAGCTCCCGCCAGGAGAATCGGAGCCTCAGGGCTCACCGGCCGAGCTGGTCACCGGTGCCTTGGTTAGACTTGGGGGTCTTGGCGGGTTTTGGGGGGTTTTGGGTTGGGGACTTAGGGATTTTGGGGGTTTTAGGGTTTAGGGGTTTAGGGACTCAGGGGTTTAGGGTTTTGGGTTTGGGACTTGGGGCTTGGGGCTTTGGGTTTTGATGTTTTGTTGTTGTTGAAGGTGTGACATTTCGATTAGAGCTTCGACGGCCAAGATTTATAGCTTTGGCGTAATGTATATATATATATATAAATATATATATATATATATATTTATATATAATTAGCATACCCCCAAAACCTCATTCTAATTATTTAGGCCCCTGTGTTAGCTGTCTCAAGCTTCACACTTCATCGCCGCATGTCCACCGTCTGCTTTCTTTCAGGGGGACGCTGCAGAGTAGCAGTGTCTCTGGGACAAGGCCTTCTTGATAGAACACACGGTCCGAACTGCATCTTTACTGGAATACTTCTCGGTAGGTTGCAAACTGATCTTGCTATTGCTGCGCGTACTACTGTTGATGGTATAAATCCTGCATGACCTTAAGGACCCTAAGCTATGGGAATTATGGTATATTCCTTATTACCCACAATAAGGAATATACCATAATTCCCATAGTTTAGGGTCCTTAAGGTAATGCAGGATTTATATCATCAACAGTAGGGACCTGCGGGCCAGGTGCGCATCTGGACGAGATGGAGATCCTCGGCAGCTACACCAGGGACCTGCCCTACGGCTGCTCGGAAGAAGGGCCCAGTCGCATGGAACCACGAACTTAACCCTAAGCTCTCTAGACCCTCCCAAAAAAACCTAAACTCGAACTTTAAACCGAATCCTTAACCCGAAGCCGTAAAATTCCTTGCGCCCTGCGTGGACCCAATTGGTTTAGGTTCTCTCAGAGCCCTTCCTGGCTTAGTCTTTGTGCCACGGGGCTAGGGATTTTTTTTAAAAGGCTTTTCAGCTTACGGCTTCAGTTCTCAATTCGTGCAAGAAACTTTCGCAGCAATGCAAAGTTAGTCCGGTTAGGAAGCACAGTGTCGCGCAGAAATCGGTCTTCACAGCTGAGCACGATCACTTCAGGTGACCTTGAGACTACACTAAACTCCCAGAGCCCTGCGCCCATTACACCCGAAACTCCGAAGGCCTAAATCCTAAACTCGAACTCTGGCTTCTTGATTTTAAGCTTTAAGGTTTAGGGTTTAGGGTTTAGGGTAGTTTATAGTAATATAGTAGATTGTATACTGCCTATGAAATCTTTATGCCCTTAGGCCCTAAGCCAAGGCTACGACAGCCTCCTGGAGAACCTCATCGATGTGTCCCATGTACCCTTCGCCCACCACGGACTCCAAGGTCGGTGGCCCGGCCCCCTGGGTTGTAGGGTTTTAGGGCTTTAGGGTTTTAGGGGTTTAGGGCTTTAGGGTTTTAGGGCTTTAGGGTTTTAGGGCTTTAGGGTTTTAGGGCTTCAGGGTTTAGGGCTTGAGGGTTTTAGGGCTTTAGGGTTTGAGGGTTTTATTAGGGTTTAGGGTTTGAGGGTTTAGGCTTTAGGGTTTCAGGGTTTATGGGTTTAGGAATTAGGCTTCAGGGACTCCTAGGCCACATGTCCCGAAGCTCTAAACTTTAAAGCCCAAACTCTAAAACCCAAAGCCCAAGCCCTAAGCCCTAAACCCGAAACTCCCTAAACCCGAAACCCAATGCCAAACCCCACGCCCTAAAGCCCAAACCAGCAGCCCTAAACCCAATGCATTCATTAAAACCTTAAAGCCTAACCCTAAACCTTAAATCCTAAACCCTAAACCCTAAACCTTAAACCCTAAACCCCAACCCCAAACCCGAAACCCTAAACCCTGAACCCTAAACCGTCCCGTAACCCTTGGGAACCAAGAGACTCCATCCAGCAGGAACTCGGGATGATGCGATTCCCATCTCTATGACCATCCCAGACACGAAGGAGTCGACGGAGTTCCTTGGCGTCCTAGGAGGTTGGTTTCGGGTTGTTGGGAGTCGAAAGGTCTTGGGATTTTAGGGTTTTAGGGTTGAGGGCTCTAGGGTTCTAGGGGTTTAGGGTTTCGGGGTTTTCAGGTTTAGGGTTTAGGGAAAGAGGGAAGAAGGTTAAGTTTCTTATCAGACTACGACAGGGTTTTTCCAGGGTAGCATCAGGATGTTCAGAGCGAAACCAGTGGCATCAGGTGGCATGGGACATGCGAAAGTCTGTTCTGCGAAAGTGTCATGTAGTTTGAGTGCTTCTCATCGAGGATCCATGGAGGCGCCCTAGACCCTAAACCCTAAACCCTGAACCCTGACCCCCAAACCCAAAAACTTTGAAACCCAGGTCATGCTCTCAAAACCGTCAAGCTCAGGGCCTCAGCACCCCCCTAGTGCTCTTTTTGAGACAGGCTCATGGTTGAGATCGGAGGAGTTGGGGACAGGATTTCTTGAAGGTTTCGGGTTTAGGGTTTGGGGTTTGGGGTTTAGGGTTTAGGGTTTGGGGTCCAGGGTTTAGAGTTTAGGGTTCAGGGTTTAGGGGTTGAGCGACCGTTGAAGCTTAGATGCAGAGTAGGTGACCTTTTACATTTCTTGGGATACTACTGTTGATGATCTAAATCCAGCATTCCGTAAGCACCCTACACTATGGGAATTATGGTATATTCTTTGTTATGGGTAATGCAGGATTTATTTCATCAACCTTAGTATCCCTATATAAACCCAAAGGTCAACCTTCAGATCCCGAAGGATACTGGACAAGTAAGGAAGTTTCCCTAGAGGAGCACGAACCCAGAGAGCCCAATACCCCTTAGTTAAGGAATGTACCTTCAGCCATAATATTAAAAGGCCCCTAAAACAGAAGGTACACCAGAAGGTATATTCTTTAATTCTTATAGCACCCTTAAAAAACACTTTTATAGATCCCTTTAAGGAACCCTATAATTTAAGGTCTATTCCTTGGTTAAGGGGGGGTTTTGGGGAAGCTGGGGATTGGAGGCCTAGGATACGCCCTAAACCCTAAATCCTAAACCCTAGTTTTTGACATATCTAAACACTAAACCCTAAACCCCAAACCCTAAACCCTAAACCCTGAACCCCAAACCCTAAACCCTAAACCCCAAACCCTAAACCCTAAACCCTCAACAAGAGCACAGAAGCTGAGGATCGGAGACCTACTGAACTTCACCTTCTGGGATCGCACCATGGGCTTCTTGGACTGGGATTTAGGGATTTCAGGGGTTAGGTATTCAGGGTTACGTGTTTTAGGGTTTAGGATTTAGGGGTTAGGGGTTTTAGGGTTTGGGTATATATGGTGTAGGATTTCAGGGTTTAGGGTTTGGATTTCGGATTTCAGGCTTTGGATATTTAGGGTTTAGGGCTTTTTGGTGGGCAGGTGCTTTTGGGAGCCTCTTGTTTGGAATGATCGCATCCCCCATAGTTCTTATGTGTACATACTATAACATACATCGAAACGCTATTCTCATCATGAGGCCTCCCTGTGAGTCATGATTCTGGGAGTCTGAGGGATCCCCGGCCCTGAACCCTAAACGCTAAACCCAAAGCCTTAAACCCTAAGCCCTAAAGGGGGGGGGCAAGCTGCACTTGGAGACCAGCTCTTGAACACAAAGCTTGGTGAAGTTCCGGACTTGATTGGGATTTAGGGTTTAGGGTTCAGGGTTTTGGAAACACTGCGAAGGTTCATGGGCCGTTGTATATGGAAGTAGGTTGCGGTTTTAGAGCAATTTTAGCGCAACCCTAAACCCTAAACCCTAAACTACCAAAACTGTGGTTACAAAGTGGATATACCTTGATTGAAACCCTACTGCTGAGAACCTAGGATCTTTGAAGTGAACGGTTTAGGGTTTAGGGTTTAGGGGTTCGCTGCTTAATCCGCAACCGCTAAACCCTAAGCCTTATGATTGCATTGCAGTCTTGAAGTAGGGTGTTTCGAAATCTTTGGCCGGCCTCTTTCGGAGCCCTTTGACTTTTTGAAAGTTGCGATTGAAGAGCTACGGCAAGTCCCTCAACCCTAAACCTTAAAGCCTTAAACCCTCAAGTTAAGCCCCAAGCAGCAGGTATGAGAGTGCCCACAGAACCGAGAAATGGGCTTCCAAGAAGAGGTTCATGGAGTACAAAGTCCGCACATGTAGTTAGCATGGAAGCCTGGGTTTAGGGTTTTAGGGTTTAGGGTTGTTCTGATGTTTAGGGTTTAGGGAGTGAATCGCAGGAAGTTGGATTCCCTATACTTTACTGTGCAATGATGTTCCAACTTTCTGGCTTCTACTATAGTACCAGGCTTTACAAGTTGGTTCGATTGGCATTGCAGGTCTTCAGAGACGGTACCCTCCTGCTCAAGTCAGGGCTACCTCGTGTGGGTTCAAGATCGAGTAGCAGGGGTCCGGAAGCTCCTAGCAGACATAAGCCATGGCTGCCAGGATTACTTGGGGAGTCAAGCCAGTCCAAATCCAACTCCTCCTCCAAGACCTTGCTGACCGCAGCGTTTGAGCTAGGAATCCATAGCTGAGGCTTGCATCTTTACACCACATATCTCTGCACCTACACTGAGCCAAGCCCCCAACCTCGGAGTTCGCAAGAGCACCGACAGGCCTCAAGCGCGAGGCCAAATTCTCACTGCGATCGCCATTCTTCTTCTTCTACCTTGGGGAGTGGGGCCCTCAACCTCAGCCCTTTAGGTTACCCCAGGTTGTTCGGCTTTTCGGTTGAGGGTTTTCCAGAAAGTCCCAGAATTACATGTGAAAGCCTTAATGTAGGGATGCCCTTGGTGTAAACCAAGTAAGGCCCCTTGGGCTCTCTCCGTTCAAGCATGGTCGGATTTAAGCTTCGGAGGCTTGGTAATACAAGGGCCTGAATAATTCCCTATACTATTTTGGGGGGTTCCTTACTATAATTATAGTATAGTAGACCCCAAAACCCTATGCTAACTACTCCGTACCTATACTATTTTGGGGGTTCCTTGTTCTGATTGTACCATAGAAACCCCAAAACACTAGGGCTTCCGAGAGAGTTTGACTCACAAGAGGCTTTATTGCAAGTCCCCCTCTTACCCCGTAGAAGCCTAGCAAACGCCATATAGACTTTTCCAAAATCCATGCCGAACTCATAGGGGTAAGAACAGCAGGTAAGAACAAGCAGATTAACGGGCTTATCTAGTTTTCTTGGTTCTATATTGTTATCACTTGTTATTCTGACATCCGGTTCTTATGTTCTAAGCGCTGGATTAAGTTGACACTTCGGGCCTGCGTAATTCTAGAGAGCCCGATGTTCAAGTCTAGAATCGCTGATCGCTAAGGTTGTGAGAACCCCAGTGCAGGGGTTTAGAACCGTTTAGTTTAGGGGTAAGGGCTCAGGGTTACCTAAACAGCAGGTGTTTAGCCATATAACATGAAAACCTAGGTAACCCATTAATTATTTCGGCTACGAAGTAGTAGCTTAGTAGGTGATTAGCCATACAATATAAAAGCTCAGTATCCCTAAACCCTAACCCTAAGCCCAAAACCCTAAACTTGAACCCTAAACCCTAAACCTTCAACCCTACGCCCTAAACCCTAAACCTTGAACCCTAAAACCTAAACCCTCAACCCTAAACCTTGAACCCTAAACCTGGAACCCCAAACCCGAAACCCTCAACCCTAAACCTTGAACCCCAAAACCCCTAACCCTAAAGCGTAACTGGAGCCCGGGGGGGTTCACGGCTCTGCTCGCCGAGGTTCCTGGGAGATACAGACTCGAAAGAAGAGTACGAGCACCTTTGCTGAAGCTGAGGGTTTAGGGGTTTAGGGGTCTATAGTGCTTAGGGCTTAAGGTTTAGGGTTTACGGGTTTAGAGGGTTTAGGGGTTTAAGGGTCGGGCTTTTGGTTTAAGGTGGGTTTAGGGTTCAGGGTTTAGGGTATATGCTGCAAAAAAACCCACCACCCTAAACCCTCAACAAGGTCCTGGGCATGGATGCTTCGTCGTGCAGTCCTGCGTTTCGGGCGGGTCGGAAAGGGCTGAGAAATCCCCTGCCTATCGAACCCGCTAAGCCCGCCCAAACCCTAAGCCACGCGACACCATCCCGAAAGCCTTAAAGCTTGATTACTAAAGGGTTAAGGGTTTAGGGGTTTAGGGCTTTGGGTTTAGAGCTTAGGGACTGTAGGGGTCTAAATACTTACTATGTTGGGGGGTCCTTATTTTAATTATAGTAGAATGGGCCCCAACACCCTATTCTAATTATTAGATCACTCCTATAGCAGTTCATCGTACCGAGAACTCGAACGTGGAGGGAGGGACCACAACTAGTAGGGACCCAGCAAATGAGGTTCAACCATCTTGTATGGACTGTTATTGGACCTGACAGGGCTTTGTTGTTTTTGTCAAGCAGGGCGTATATTGGGGTGTTGGTGAGTTGTATTTGGGGCCCCTGTTGAATGTTGATGTACAATCATGTATATTTGGGGGTTGATTTCGGTGGTGCTGGGAATAGAAACCATACTTGATGTTTCGCAGCATGTCGTATAGCAGCGCTTTGCAGTTTTTGCAGGGGGGGGTGGGGCTTTTGGGGTTTATGGGATGGGGTTTTAGGGCTCAGGCTTCCGGGTGTTCAGATGGTGTTTTAGGGCTTTCGGCTTTCTATGGTTTAGGGCTCGATATGGGGTTTCGGGGGAGGTTTTGGTATTGAGCATTTTTTGGGACCAGTCCGTGGAAGGCTTTGATGCCGAGGGCTTGTTGGGGTGTAGATTTCTTTCGTGGGACGAGAGCTCTGAAGCCCGAAGGCTTGACTTCTCACACCTTCCCTCGGCGATTGTGAATGGGGCTCTTCATTGAGCACATTCCAGCCCTGTTCCGTGCCGGCTTTGCGGGCTTCAAAGGCTTACCTTCAGAAACAAAGGTGTGCTGAAGGGGGTTCGATGGATCTCAAGCGGACATGGGTCCGATGGACCCAAGGGTGGGCTCCGATGGTCCGACTGGGCAAACCAACAGTTACGCTTGATTACACAACTAGAGCAGAAGGACTCAGGGGCCCATAGCCTGAAACTTAAACCTCGCACCCCTAAGCCCTACTTCCGAAGCCATGTTCGTTATGTGGTGAGGTGTAAAGCCGGGAAACGCCAAAGCTTAAGTCCGCATGCCACTCAGGAAGTTTGCCGCGCGGCGGGGTTCTGATGCCGTGGCTGGGACCGTGATAGCTGACAAGTATTGTCGTCGAAAAACCCTAAACCCTAGCAGTAGCTGTGGCAATGGCAGTGGCTGCAGCAGCGTCAGGAACAGAAGCAGGGAGCAGTTGAAGGAGCGGTAGTAGCAGTAGCAGTAGCCGTCATCATTGGTGGCGGCGCGTCGTTGTAGTGGTAGCAGTAGTTTTAGGACGACTAGTAGTTGTAGGACTAGGTGCTTCGGAGCCTTCAATCAGGCCTTAGCCCGAATCGCAAGCTGTTCTGGGGCCCTATTTTGCTACTTAAAATTCCCTTCTCCCCTGCGCCTGACGTCTAAAGTGCCGCATTCCCTCACCTGAGCCCGCAACACGGGCCCCAAAAGCCAGACTCCCCATAGGCCCATTAGGATGCTTCAAGGGACTTAGACCGTCCACCAAACGCAAGGATGGTAAACGCCGCTTCCGCCCCTCTGACTTGTTTACTCCTGGGTTGATTCTTGTTATGTTGCTCGCGCTTATGCAGTTTTAAGGAGTCTAGAAGCCCTAAACCCTAAGCCCTAATCTTAGACTAGGACGTCCCGGATTCAGTTTCTCGGATTTCGGTTCAGGGTGCCGGGTGCCTGAAAGCCCAGAACCTAACTCGTAACCCTCGAAACAAAGACCTCACCTCAAGCCCTCAACTCTGAAGCCTAGAAACCCTCACTCCTTAAAAGCCTAAATGTTGAATCCTTAACCCCAGGTTTCTTACAAGCTGAGCCCGCAAGTCTCAGTTAAACCTTGAGCCCTGAACCCTAAACCCTAAACACCTAGACCCCTAAACCCTAAACCCCTAAACCCCTAAACCCCTAAACCCCCAAACCCCTAAACCCCTAAGCCCCCCTAAAAGCATCTCGAGTTTGTGGGCCTCGTCGGACCTCGGTTCAGAAGTTCGCTGCAACGCGCCTTATGGCGTTTAAAGGGGGGCGGGCTTCAACCGCTATGCTTCAGGGTGCAGGGGTTTTTGGCCTTGGGGTTTTTGGCCTTGGGGGTTTGGTGGTTTAGGGGTTGAGAGTTCAGAGTTCAGGCTTCGTGGTTTATCTGCTAAATGTACCTGCATCTACACATAACCTACATTTGTACTGTCCGCCTATACACCTAAATCAGGAGCGTAGTTGGTCGCAACAATAGAGTGGGTTCTGGTAGGGTAAGGTATCGGCAGACCCAGGCGACAACCCAGGACTGTCCCGCACCCGCAAATCACAGTCGAGCTTGCCTTGACATTACATACACTCACCCCTCTACATCTTGATGAATGTCCACACGGCCGCCACGAATCTTTGACACCACAACCTTACATCGCAAAGTACAGTCTTTCCATCTGGGGCTTTAGGCAGGGCCGTAATGCAGCTTCCAGTAGTATGCACACTCGACAGATTTCTTTTGGCCTTTTGCAGCCAGGCCTCAACGTCTGTTGCATCCCCGTTGGGCCCGGCTGGTCCCGTGACTCGTCTCGCGATGGGGGATTCAACTAGGGCTGGCTATTGCCCCTAAAGCCTATGCTGGACAGAACGGTTCAGTTGTGGTTTAGGAGGGCGTTCATAAGCAGCACGAGTACCGCTCAAGTACTGGTCCTAATAGTTGAATGGCTCTTAGCACCACCATCACGATACCATTCTCATAGCCCTAAACCCTAAGCCCGAAGCCCTGAACTATCATGGTCATCAAAGAGATCACCATCATCTCCTGCAGTGGCCACGGCATTTTCAGCTTCTGCTGTATCGTCATCTCGATACACGACTTCATCTCTACATGCCTCTACCAGATAGGCTCTTCCATCATGGAAGCCGGCATCCCGAAACCCTCCACTGCCGCATGCCACGTTGGGGAGGCGCTTCGCTGTTGGATCCTGCAATGATAGCGCATGCCTTGCAAGTGTTGCTGCTTGCCAAAGAAGGCTCACAACCCGATAAACCCGAATCCCTGACCCCTAAACCCTCCAAAGCATCCGGGTCGAAGGCCAGGTCTAGCCCGGAAGCCGGAAAAGCTGAAACGCCATGCTGAGGCCTAGCAAGGCGGTTTAGGGGTTTAGGGTTTAGCGTCCGAGGATGTTCGGCTTTGCAAAGACCTGAGCCTTACGTCGCGAAGACTTAGTAGTTCTCTGCCCCATGGTCTTTGAAGCTTAAAACACAATAAGGTCCGAAACTCAAATCCGGGAGTCATACAGCGAAAGGGGGCGAATACCACATTTCCGACCAGCAACCGGTAAGCTGCATAGCCCGACGCGCGTAGTGCGTCATTCTATAATGGTTAGAGGCTTCAATCCACTTTTCTCAGATTCTCAGAGCAAGTAACAAGTCCCAAACCACCACACCCCCACCCCAAGCCGAATCTTCAATCACTACTTAAAGCCCCCAAGCCCTCAACTCCATGCCCTAATCTTGGAATCGGAGAATCAGTACTCGTATCCCCCGTGTAGACCCGCCCCCCAGCCCCCAGCCCCCAGCCCAGCCCCACCCAGCCACAGCCCAGCCGCCAGAGCCCAGCCCAGCCCAGCCAAGCGCAGCCCACCCCCAGTCCCGGTCCATGACCGGCCAGCCCGGATTCAAAATCAGGTTCCAAAAGAAAAACTCGGTCAAAACGTTTGGGTCAAAACTTATTGGCACCCAAACCCTGAAAACAGTTTATATAAACCCTGTTCGAAGTATTCAGGCCCCTGTATCAAAGAACCCGCATAGTAGTAGCCATAAAGTTGGAACACCGTTATCAGTATAAGGGATCCTAGCACAAATCATGCTAAATCCATGTTCTAACTTTCTGGGGTTCACTGTATAGTAACCCATCTAGAACCATTGAAAGGAGCCCTTAAAAGGTTTGTAGAACCGCCCCGGAAGCCGAAGCCTTATAAAGGCACACCTGCTCTCAACCAACCACAGGCCTGATCCTATTCGATGCCGGCATGCCAGGCACAACCTTAAGCTCGAAATCCTAAACCCTAAACCTTAAATCCTAAACCCTAAACCCTAAACCCTAAATCCTAAACCCTAAACCCTAAATCCTAAACCCTAAACCTCTAAGCTCTAAGGGCGGCTTGCTTTGTTGCTAGCTTATGGTCCTTCAATAAGTTAGGGGCCAGGTTTGAGGATTTGCATGGATCTACCCAAATGCTTCAGTAAGTTAAGGGTCAGGGTTTAGGATTTCACTCGTCTTTCAATAAGTTAGGGGTCAGGGTTGGGCTCAGGACTTGAGTTGGTTGGAAGAGTGGTAGGATTTAGGGTTGAGGGTTTCGTTGCGATTACGGGCTACGTTTTTGGGGTAGTCGTCAAGAGCTTGTTTTCTCTCTAGGTCACCTGGTGAACAGACATTCAAAGAACCTTAAACCCTAAAACCTAAACCATCCGGAATCCTAGGCCCTAATCCGGCCTAAACCTTAAACCATCCGGAATCCTAGGCACTAAACCCTAAACGGGCCGAAACACTCACCCTAGCGCTGAGGGCCCCGGACCTAACTGCACAGCCGGCGTCTTTGGGGCTGCTGACTGCTAGGGTTTAGGGTTTAGGGGTTTAGGGGTTTAGGGGTTGGGGTTTAGGGTTTAGGTTTAGGTTCGCTGCAAGTAGCAGCTTTACAGGGGTGTGTTTTACAGTCAGAATCAGAGGTTTAGGGTCTAGGATATTTAAAGAAAAACTAAGACATGCATTCAACATGTTTACATGTGTGTTTCTTTGATTGTCTATTTGTTTGTTTGCTTGCCTGGGTGATCGTTTGTATCTGTTTTGTTTGAGTGTTTGTTTGTCTGCTCGTTCGTTCATTCGCTCGTTGGTTTGTGCTTGGGCAAGTATTCCTGTACTCGTTTATTATTTAATTTCGTATTCTTCTTATTTCTTCCACCGCCACCACCACCACCGCCGCCACCAAAGGAGCCCAGCAACCCGATACTCCAGCACGCCAAAATCCGAACGCTACACCCCGATGTCTCCTAACCCTTGGAACCCTGGACCCTAAACTTAAAGCCCAAGCCCTAAACCCCGAACTTAAATCCTAAACTTTATGCCTTAAGTCCGAAGCCTCAAACCCGAAACGCTACCATGCGCACTCGTGGACCCTGCGCGAAACCCCGCGCTGTCCAGGGCAAGGGGGAATTCGTCGCTGCTTGGTTCAGACGCGCAGGTTCGTTTTGTTGAGGGGAGGAGGGGGTGTGCCCTAACCCTAAACCCTAAACCCTAACCCCTAAACCCTAAACCTTAAGCCCTAAACCCCAAACCCTAAATCCCAGACCCTGCGGGCTTTTGGTTTTGGGTCCTGGTGTCGAGTTTGACGCTGGTGGTTTCCGGTGTTTCGGGGAGCTGAGATATCTTCGAAGTTCTCATGGAAGACCCTGGCCCTACCCCCTAAACTTTAACGCTCCACCGAAAGTTTAGGGTTTAGGGTTTAGTGCCCCAGAATGTCTTAAATCCTGAACCCCGAAATCCTAAACGGACCCGAAGACCTGAACGCGGCGCCAGATCCCTCCGAGTAAGTTTTGGGGAGCTCGGGTGATTGGCCGAAGCAGTGGTGTCATTCATGCGCTTGTGGGTTTGATGTTTTCAAGGGTTTAGGTTTTCGGGTTGAGCGGCTAGGGCTCGGGTCTATGACTATGAGTTTAGGGTTTTGGGGCCCAGAGGAACCAAGCAGTGCTTCGGGTATAAGTTTAGGGTTTCTGATGCAGGAGTCCTTTGTTTCGCCAGATTTTCCATCCCTTCTGTTCATATGGTCTGCAGGGGCCTAGGGTTTATGGGTTAGTTGTTGAGTGGTTGAGGGTTCACAGGGCCCACTTCTCCGTGCCGTTGCATTCGCAGTAAGTATAGTTGAATGCAGAATATTTTGGGTTTGTAGCTGCGGCACCTTCCAACACGTAGTTGAACCGTTCAAGTGATTCCCAACACTTTGGCAATCCCTGATTCACATTGCAAGAGAACATGAGTGAGGGACCTTCATCTAGTTGAAGGGATCCCTCGATAAAGCACCCTTAGTTTTTGCCAAACCTGCTCTGGACCTTCAATTCAAGCGCCCTATCTTCGGACCCGATACAGCTGCCGAGGCCTTCTGCCAACATGGCTTCCGAGATGCACAGAAGATCAGGACGTAGGACTTGGGGTCACGCCTTTGGGATTTGGGGGGTTTAGGGTTTGGGTTTAGGGTTTGGGTTTAGGGTTTCAGGCTTAGGCAGGATTTTGGGTTTTGGATTTCGGAGGGGCCTGATTAGGGTGCAAAGAACCTACTGTAAACCGAGCAGGCCATCTCCACACCGAACCGTGGCACAAGTGGAACCTCTCTAGCGTAAGCAAGCTTGCCCTGAACTTCGCAGTGGTCGCAGGTCTGGAATTCAAGAGTAAGCTGCAGTTCCTGCTTTGGCGTCAGGGTTCATGTGGTGTGCCAGCCTGCATGGAATGAGAGATTTGCATACATGGTGTTGCATTGCTTGGGGTTCGTTTAGTTTGGGGGACGTTGAGAATACGGATTTCGAATCCCTCAACCCTCTCAAAATGCAACCACTCGCAGTAACAACCGTGATAGCAGCTCCTACTAGCAAGGTGTATCGCGCCTTGACAGCAGTCCGAAAACCCACCCCAAGGCTGTTTAGGGTTTAGGATTTAGGATTTAGGGTTTAGGGTTTAGGATTTAGGGTTTAGGGTTTAGGGTTTAGGGGTCTACTTTACAGGGATCTCGTGACTTAGCCAGGCCAGAGGGCTAGTATCAGTAGGCCCAGGCCCACAAACTCCCGCTTGCAATTCCTAGAGCTCCACCTATCGCCCTCATCGTCGTTCCTGTTGTGGTTCACCTATTTTCTGGTTGGGATCCTATAATATATATGGATATCTAAAAAGGGCACTACAATGGAGACTATAGGTAGGTGTCGCTACCAGTAGTTCTCTAAACTTCCGTCCGGTTCTGGGGTCCCGAGATGAGTACGTGACTGGTATGTTGGAGACCACAACAAGGACCCTAGCTTAGAGAACCCTCCATATAAAAAAAAGCGGCAGAAACCCACAAGCCCTGAGCTCCCCAAGAGCGAAAAAGCCCTAAGTCCTAACCCCCTAACGCCGTAAGACCCTAAAGCTCTCAATTCTGCAGTCCTTGAAAATCTGAGCCGATAAACCCGGAGACCAACCTCGCGGCCTTCTATCACCAAAGCCCTGTAGAACCCTTACAGTATCCCTTGAAGTAACCCTAAACCCGAAACCCCAAACCCTAAACCCTAAATCCTAAACCTTTAGGTTCCTGAGTAGTACCCTTTTGCCTGTTTTTATTTGCATGGCTCCCGTTCTTAAAGCCGACAATTAGGAAAAAGGGTACTCGTATTTTAAGCGGGACGCTAGGAACCTATGACTCCAAACCTAAGAGCCCTGAAGACCAAGGCTCATCCATCTACTCTCGAACCGGTTCTTGGCACCTGGCCCCAGATCCAAGGGTTATGTAACGGAGTTTAGGGGTTTAGGGGTTTAGGGGTTTCAGGGTTCAGGGGTCTAGGGGTTTAGGGTTACCCATTAGGGTTTAAAGTCATATGTAAGAGAGTTTGACTGACCGTCTCGTCCAGTTGCGTTGTGCAAGTTTCACAACCAGACGGGTTGGTTTGCGCCATCGCCCACTTCAGGTGTATTTCAGATTTCCCGCCTGGTCTCCGGGAGTCAAAAAGAGGGTTGGCTGGTAAAGGGCGCTGTAGCGTATGTCGTTTTTGTGGCCCAGATGTCAGTAAAATGTCCTGCGATGGATCGCTGAACATGCAGCACTGCAGCCTCGTCGCCAAACCTTTTGTCCTGCATGTTTCTAGTCAAGTCCCTAAACCCCTAACCCCTAAACCCTAAACCCCAAACGTTTGTTCCGGCCATTCCCCGAGGCAGTGCTGTGTGATGTGGGTTTACGGTGTAAGAAGGCCTGAGGCTTCGGGGTTCGGAGGAGTTGAAAAAGACGGCTCGAAACGAAGGACTCCGATCCCTATCCATAAACCCTACTGAAAGGGGCTACCTATTTTCCAGGGTTTCCAACATGCAGCCGGCTGCAAATGCAGAGCCCTTGCTTGCAAATTTCTGATAGATTTTTGCAAAAGTTATGAGCAGCCCTCCCTGTTTCGGGCTTGGGCCTAGGGTTGTAGGTTTCCCGTTCCTTGAGAAGCTCCGGGAATGTAAAAGTTATACTGAAGATGGATTGCAGTGAGGAGCGGTGGAGTTGTGTCTCTTCAGAGTCTGTGTGTGACGTTCTGAGCTTTTGAGTGTATGAGCTTCGGACTTATATATAGGTCGGAGTAAATACCGACATTTTCGCTAGGGATCCTGATTGGGAGGACGGTATATTTTTCCCCACGATGCTCTAAACCCTAAACCCTAAACCCTAAACGATGCCCTGGACAACACACAGCGCCCGAATTTTGGAGTTCGACTGCTTCCCGAAATTCCACAAATCCGAGAGGCAACCCGGAAGCCTTTGAACGGCTTCTGAAAACCTTAAAACCCTAAGCCCAAAAACCCTCTAACCCTCTACCCTGAACCCTTAAACCCCAAAACTCCAAAGCCCCAAAGCCCAGCACCCTAAACCCTAACACCTTAAAGCACTAAAAGCTTAAAAAGCCCTCTACTCTTGAAAGCCATATTGCAAGGATTCTGACCTGGCCTTCCTCCACTACCAGGAGCGGAAACTGCGCCAGGCCGGCTGACCCTTCCAGGGTTCCTGCAAGGAAAGGCTATTTTAAGGGTTGAACTTCAGGGATTTTAGGGTTTAGGGTTTAGGGTTTAAGGTTATGATAAGGGTTAAACTTTAGGGATTTTCGGGTGTTGGGTTACCCTAAACCCTAAACGTTATTTTGCAGGGTTTAGGAGTTTATCGTTTTTAGGGTTTAGAGGGCTGAGGCTTTCCCCGACGTGCGCCAGAGTGAAAGTGGTTAGGGATGCTTAGCGCGTTTGGGGTGTATATAGAGGGGCCGAGTATTATCAAGATTACTCCTTGTGGTTTTTGTAGTAGTAGTAGTAGTAGTAGTACTACTACTACTACGACTACTACGACTACTACGACTACTACTACTGCCACTAGTTATACCATGACTCACCCTCAAAACCCTAGTCCGAATCACCAAGGCCGGGGCATTGGGATTCGGACCGAGGACCTAAGCCTGTGGACCTAAGGCTCGAGAAGAATCTTGTGCTTGGGTCAGAGTTGGGGGCCTTTGGGGTTTGGGGTTTTAAGGTTTAGGGGTTTAGGGTTTAGGGTTTAAGGCTTAGGGTTTAGGGTTTAGGTTTTAGGGTTTAGGGTTTAAGGTTTAGGCTTTAAGGCTTAGGGCGTAGGGTTTTGGCTTTAGGGCTTAGGGCTTAGGGCTTAGGGCTTAGGGTTTAAGGCTAGGGTTTAAGGTTTAGGGTTTAGGGCTTAGGGCGTAGGGTTTAGGCTTTAAGGTTTAGGGCTCAGGGTTTCGGGTTTTAAAGTTTAGCCTTTAGGGCTTTGGGTTTAGGGTTTAGGGTTTAGGGCTTAAGGTTTAGGGTTTTGGCTTCAGGGCTTTGGGCTTAGGGCTTAAGGTTTAGGGTTTAGGGCTTAAGGTTTGGGGTTTACGGTTTAGGCTTTAAGGCTTAGTGCTGAGGGTTTAGGGTTTAAGCTTTAGGCTTCAGGGCTTTGGGTTTAGGGCTTAGGGCTTTGGGTTTAAGGTTTAAGGTTTTTTTAGGGTTTAGGGTTTAAGGTTTAGGGTGTAGGGCTTTGGGTTTACAGTGTAGGGTTTTGGGGTGTAAGGCTTTGGGTTTGACATGGGGCCGCGGTAGAGCTTTGCGTCCTAGGGTTGATGATACAATTCCTGCATTCCCATAATAAGTAGTTAGGGGTTAGGGCTTTAGGGCTGTAGGGTTTTAGGATCCTGTACTGCCCATAATGAGGAATATACCGTATACCATAATTCCCTTAATCTAGGGTCCCTTAACACTACAGATCCCTTATAGAGCCCTTTCAGGAACCCTTTAAGGGAACCCCAAAAAACCTGTTAAGGCCCCTATAGAAAACCCATAAACTCCATAAACTCCATAAACCCTAAACCCTAAGAAACCCTAAGCCCTAAACCCTAAGAACCCTAAACCCTAAACCGTCATAATCCTTATGCTAGCCCTTATAGTAACCCTGGTAAGAGCCCTTTTAAAAGGAACCCTTAACGGGAACCCTATTCTAATTTCCAAGGCCCCCCTATATTAAGACAACCCTAAACCCTAAACCCATAAACCCTAAACCCATAACAATAAACCCATAAACCCTAAACAATAAACCCATAAACCCTAAACCCTAAACCCTAAGAAACCCTAAACCCTCAGAAACCCTAAACCGTTATTAAGAGCCCTTTAAAAGGAACCCTTAACGGGACCCTATTCTAATTTCTAAGGCCCCTCTATGGAGCACGATCCCTAAACCCTACTCCCAAAACCCATATTCCTAAACCCTAAACCCTAAACCCATAAACCCTAAACCCTAAGCCGTTATTACGACAGAGCACTTTCTAAGGCCCCCTATAGAGCACGAAAAACGGATGCAACCGAGTCGACGGGCGCCCGGGAGTTTCGGCGCGGCAGTGGGGAGTTGGGCGGACCACCTCCGCGGCTTCAAGGGTTCCCTTCAGCCTTTGTTTTAAGGGTTTGGGGTTTAGGGTTAAGGGTTTAGGGTTGAGGGTTTAGGGTTTAGGGTTGAGGGTTTGGGGTTTAGGATGTAGGGTTTAAGGTTTAGGGTTGAGGGTTTAGGGCTTAGTTTAGGGTTTAGGGTTCAGGGTTCAGGGTTGAGGGTTTAGGGCTTAGGGCTCTCTGAGAGGGTTTACGACACTCCTTATATCATGACGGAAAGGAATAGTTCCTGCTGAAGTGTTAGCGTTTAGGGTTTAGGGTCTGTACTGGAGCCCAAACGAAAACCATGCAAAACCTTACTATCCTACCTACTGCATGGGGCCTTAATAATTAGAATGGGGTTTGAGGGCCCTTTAAGACTATAAAATACAACAAGGAACCCCCAAAACAGCATGGGTAATTGTTTAAGCCCCTATAATACTGTTGGTGATATAAAACCTGCAATACCTTCAGGACCCTAGACGATGGGAATCATGGTATACTCCTTAATATGGGCAATGCAGGATGTGTATCATCAAACGTATTACCTGGCCTGTCTCACCCCACAGTAGCTTCGCTCTTGCGGAGGTGTACCCGGGCCGCCGAAGCCCGCAGACGCCTGAGAAGGCTCGGGTTTAGGTCCTGGGGCGTTTAGGGTTTAGGGTTTATGGTTTAAGCGATTTAGGGTTAAGCGATTTACGGTTTAGGGTAAGGGTAAAAAAGACAAAAAAGGACCGAGAGAGAGAGAGAGAGAAAGCGAGAAAGAGAGAGAGAGAGAGAGGGGGGGAAGATGGAGAGGGACACAGCATATGAATATGACATCGTATGTGATTATGACATACGTATCTACTTCATGGTGCATAAAATAAACGACAGCTTAGTTTGACACGAAAACTTGTCTTCTTAACCCTGCACCAGGCCAGTCGCGTGCAGAGAAGTGCCAGGCACCTGGGACCGGACACCGAGTTTGCGAATTCGGGGTGTAGGGGTTAGGGTTTAGGGTTTAGGGTTTCGGGTTTAGGGTTTAGGGCTTAGGGTTGAGGGTGTAGGGCTTGTTGTTCAAACGGGTGTTTAGGGCTTAGGGTTTGGAAGCTTCCCTTAAGGAAGGTTTCTCGAAGGGTTCTCCTGAAAGTTCTGTAGGGCTTCCGGGACGTGGTCTTAACGGATTTTGAAGTCTTTGTGGGTTTTTTCCAAGGGGGTTCGCAGGGATGCAAGGCCTGGGCTTCGGGTTTAGGGCTTTAAGGTCTCGGGTTAGGGTTCAGGGTTTAAGGTTTAAGGTTTAAGGTTTAGGGTTTAGTGTTTAGGTTTAGGGTTTAAGGTTTAGGGTTTAGGGTTTATGGTTTAGGGTTTAGGGGGGATATAGGGTTTGCTTCAACACCACATGTAAGGTTGAGCCAGGGTTCTCTTAAGGGTTCTGTAAAGGGCTCGGGAGGCTTAGGAAACCCTAAACCGTAAGCCCGAAACCCTAAACTCTAAACCCCAAACCCTGAAGCATAAACCCTAAAATGCCACGGGTGCAGCCTGAAGGGACTTGCACTTTCTCGCCATCGAGGCGCCCCTCACTTTCGTACAAGTAGTCCAGGCCCACCTCGATTTCATCTCGAGTCCAGCCTATTTGCAGCAACAGGCCGTAGGCTGCCACGTACGCAAATTCTTTGAGCACCCTTCGGTCGAAAGCATCCACATCAGGCGCAGACCACCCTTTGAGTTTCCCAAGCTCGGAGTTCGCAGCCTCTCCCTTCTTGTGCAAAGAGTACACAACAGTGTCACCCAAAGCCATCACGAGGCCCTTGGAGGTGCCCTGTTGTACGGCTACTAGCTTGCGTACAAGCTCACGATGTCCACCTTTGTTTAGAGAACAGCCGGAGGCTTTTGCTGGCAGGCTGTCCGGTTCATTCTTCTCACTTGCACCTGCCTCAGAGGTGAACATGTGTCGGGTCCCCTGGGCAACCATCTGGCCGTAAACGCCCGAGACGGCCGTCAGAGCAAACTCCGACCTGTTGTACCTCCTGAATTTGGTGTAGAAATTGCTCCTTTTGTAAAGGTCCCCCTTCTGTGCCCAGGTCTGAAGAAGGATCTCTCCGTGCCCAATGCGGGCAGCTTCAATAAAGTCGTGGAGGTACACGTTCTCGTGAAAGGCTGCGATGACATTGTTTACGAGGAAACCCTAAATCCCTAAACCTTTAAACCCTAAACCCTAAACGCCCTAAGCCCTTAGCCCTAAACCCTATAAACCGCAAACCCTATAAGCCCTAAACCCTAAGCCCTTAAACCCCCTGAACCCCAAAAGTGGGGTCTTCGGGGTTAAATTCGGGGCTTCTTCTGTTCCGGGCTTAGGGTTCCTTTAAACTGGATCTATATGGGTAGTTCTCTGAATTAGGGTCCCTTTTAGAGTCCATATTGGAAGGGTGCCGTGCTATATTGGGGACCGAACAGGGTCCCTTCAAAATGGATCTATATGGCGACATAGGGTCTTTTCCTTCGAGAGCTCTTGCTGGGCCCTCCCCATTCAGACCCTTTTCCAACGGTGAGGGGCCTTTCATTTAGAGGGTTTAGGGGTTTAGGGTTTTCGGGTTATAGTCAGAAAGAGGGTTTTAGAATTTGAGAAGTGTACTCTTGAAGCCTTAAGAGTCGGAATAGGATTCTTTTGAGCCAAGGGGAACACAGTCATTCTACTATGATTATATGAAGAAACCTAAAGGAACAGTTGCTTCTACATTAAGGCCCGGTAAACTCTAAACCCCGTAAACTCTCACCCTAAACCCCTAAACTAAAACCCTAAGCCCCTAAACCCCTAAACCCCTAAACCCTAAACCCTAAACCCCTAACCCCTAAACCCAAAGCCACTAAACCCCTAGAGCCCTAAGCCCTAAACCC
>CAJNJA010038398.1:0-28447 GCA_905231915.1 Symbiodinium necroappetens
GCATGACACGAGCTATGATAGCAGCACAGCTATTGCAAACACAAAACGGCATACGGTAAAACCAAGGCTGCCAACTCTAAACGGTATACCTTCGCGATTACCGTACCAGCTCGGTTACTGGTGCCGCCAGTCGACTCAAGGTATTTTCGAAGATCTTGCCGCGATGGCAAGGACCGCTTCTTGGGATCCAATATGTTTCGCATTGGTGGCAATGTCCTTGGCTGTGTTAAGGCGCAGCGTGGCTTCTGAAAGGAACATCAAATCGAACGTCCAATCCTAGAAATCGCCAAACCTTCAAGCTCGAGTAGGAAGTCCGAAGTGCCCTCCGCCCCACTCGTCAGGGGTCTCCGCTGCCCCCAATGCCTGTGGCCATCTTTAACGTTGCGAAACGACTGTGGATTTCGCAAGATCTAAGGCTGCTTTAAATTAAGGGTACCGGGCGGATTAGAATTTACTTCGCTTCACAGCTTAAATAGACACCAGAACGTGCGGTCAAAATGTCACTAGCGGGGTCAGATGGACCCAAGAAAGAAGTTTCATTTTGAGACTCAACTACAAGTATCTGAAACTTGAGGTGGTTCTACGGCGTTTTCAGTCATCCAAGTAAAGAATGGGGGACATTCGGGGACTCACTGCATCAACAGATTCCAAGCGTCCCTGTATGCTGTTATTATATAGGGTGGGGATTGCAAAGGACAAGTGTTACTGTGTGGGTGTGTGATTCCCACCTGCAGAGGACAAGTCACCCAACTGGAAACTTCATACTACCGGCATTGTGGGAGACTGCTTGACAGGAACTGCACTTTCGTCTTGCAGATTCCTGGCCACTCATGCAACTGACGGATGGGACATGGCGCAGCTGTTTGTACTTATGCTGACCCACGCTCTGTTAAGACCACACCGCTTTGAGAGATCGCGGTTCCTGTCGTGCAGCGACATCGTCACCTTCGGCGAGGCGCGCTTGGGCCTCCGCCTGACGTTGCGACAGTTCCGAGTGGACCCTCATTGCAGCATGTCTGGTGCATCACTTGGTGGGAATCCCTCCCAGCAACCGACAGCAACGCGAACTGGCTCTAGGTGGCGAGTGATGCTCCAAGAGACCCAACCCAGCACGGTTGACTTGGGAGCTGGAGATGTCTGAGAGAAACGAGCCTCCATATCATCGAAATCGAACGCCATGGCATCTACGGTCTGTAAAGGAGCAACAGGAAAGCGAAAGGATGCATGTACACTCGGTCGAAGAATTCTCAAGGATGCATGAAAAGCATGCTGTGTGGCAAGTCTTCAGCTCTGAAGATTGAGATGTTCGTAAGTATGGGATGATGTCGCATATGGAAACCCAAACGAATCAGAAGGTACAACTTGGCCACACATCCGGCGTACGTGCTTCGCTCATCTGCACGAACCATGTCATGAAATGAGCACTGTATCCATAGTGTACGACACCCCGCAACAGTTGCTTTCATGCCTGGCACAAACCAGCTGGCAAGTTAAGGCCCCCTGGACCATGTTCCGCGGTGGCTGAGCTGAGCGCCAAGAGCGATGTCCGCCTCACGGAGCACTTTGTGGATGAGCGAACGACTTCTTTGCGCGGGAAGATTCGAGATTCAAGACGAAACAAAACAATCAATCCCATTCAATTCATACGGGGTAGGCTGAGGGTGCCACGTGTCGTCTGGCCAAGGCATGAAGCCCGGCCTGAACGCAGGCACCAGCATTCGGGTCCCATGCTCGCGGATCGAAGATCTAGGTATCAGGTAGTGGCTCGCGGCGGCTCTCCGGCCTTGTTGGCGCAGAGGGACAAGTTCAAGTGCAGCGCGACGAGATGACTTCTGCGCGTGGAGACCTGCGATTGAAACAAGATTGTCCACCATCTCTTTCAGTCTTACGACGTCAGCACGATGAAAAAACACAAAACCATCTGCCGGTTTGCGAGACCAATCTCATGCCCCTGAGCTTGCTGCACAGATCGACTGCCAGGCCTCCTGATCGGAAAGGCCCTGCAGAGGGTTTTCACCTTCGCCGGCCTCGCGGCTGTAGGCACCTCTGCGGAACTCCGCTATGTTTGGATGAGAGCTAGTTGTTGCACGTACCATGTTAGAGTTGCTACAACCTTGGTTCAGGTAGACGGTAACAAGTGAGGCATGCTGACCACCGCAGCCGTGCAAATTCACTTTTGCAGGTGCCTTGGATGTGCCCTCGCTCTGTGGGGAAGAGAGCCTGAGGCGTATGCACACGCACACCTTTCTCACAAGCACAGGCCAGCTGATCCAGGCAGACGGGCAGAGCTCGGCCTTGTACATGGGACTCCGCCGCACGGCATCAAGCCTGGGCTTCTGACAAACGCGGCCCCAGGCTGCCACCGAGTTGTCCGTTCAAGCGACGCTCGCTTGTATGCTTCGGATGCTTCTTCGAAGCGGCTCTCCCGCGCCAGAGCCTCGGATGACGCAAGATGACGAATGATGATAGAGTCTGATAGAGTTTTGCACATGTCCCGGCATTCCCACAGAGGCTAGCGGATGCTCGGCTCGCAGCGTTGCCGTGTGCCTTCTCCAGCTCCAGGAAGTGAAGCTGTCCTCCCTCCTCCTGGTGGATGGCATTCCTAGTCCTAGGTCCTAACACTTGCAGGCTGCAGCCATGCTCGCGGCGTCCAGCAAGCATAGATCAACAGCTTCCGTCGCTGCTAGAAGTGCCTCCGACAAGTCGACGAGTTTAAACAAAGGCCGTAAGCAAGGCCGCAAAGACGTCGCTGAGCTCGCTGCCAATCTGAAACCTTGGAGGTCAACATGTCATAATATGTCAACAGCAAGTGAGCAAGAGATTGTTTCATGCTGCTTCTCAGTGGCTGCCGCCGTCGTCGACGAGCTTGAGGTCTGCCCACGCTGCCGTCTGTCCCTGTACCTGTCGCACTCATCGCTCACAAATTCCAATCTAGATTTCCAGATGTCGTGCTTCGGAGCCAGTCAGAGCCCAAAAGAGCAATTTCTCCAATGCTGCCTTGTTTTCAACTACCTCGCCCATGCAGTAGCACGAATGTCCAGGCAGTCGCACGGGCCAGTCGGAAGGGAGCTGGTAAGGCTGGCTTGAGGGACTGCCTTGCAGACGGTCCATGGAGCAACGAAGCACATCTTGGTGGGAAGATGACTCGGTGCCCCGGTGCCCAAGAAATGAAGCCTGCTCCGTCGGCATCTGCGGTAGGCACCTGGCTCGCCACGTTGGTGTTCGGGCGGTTGTTCGTCACTGTTCCTAGAACTTCGGCTCAGCATGACTCCGTCATCAGCAAGGAGCTCATCCAGCCTTTGCCGAGAGAAGTGAAGGAGAAGGCTTGTCGGGCTGGTTCAGAGGAGGACATGGAAGGAGGACTGTGCAAACGTCGACAAGGTGCAGGGCCACTGTTTGCACTGTAAACCCGGCACAGCGGCTACAACATAATCACACTACTCCGCCTTGCACTTCAGGTGACACTCCTCATTGCCTCATAACCCGCGACCCCACACCGTCCCCTGAGGATCCCACAGTGGGCAGAGCTCACGGACCTCCAGCTTCCGCCTTGGACTTTACTGGAGAAACGACCACAGCTGGTTCGTGTCCAAGCTCCGCGCAGTGGCGTCTGGCCTTCGTAGCTTGGACCTGGAGAGTCACTGCACAGCTCCAAGTGGTGGTGACCATGTACCGAGGTCTACTGAGTCTACTGGACTACATGGACCCGAGCACGGGCAAACCGCCACCTGTCGGACGGCACAGCTGCACCGCGACAGGAGCTTTGAAGTCGGCGCTCTCACACAGGCGCATGCTTGCCTCATGCTTGAAAGTCCCTTCCCGTTTGCACTTGCCACCAAAAGCTTTGAGGGCGGCACCACTGCAACTTCAATGTAGCCAGGGACGACCTGATCGGGAAGGAGCCTTTGTCTTGTCCGCGCACGGTTGAAAGACTTTCGAGGGCCCAACCCCCTCTCCGGCGCGCCAGGACAGGAGCGTCCCCTTGTTATTGCCTACAGACAGGGGGAGCTCCAACAGGGTGTATGCGCCTACAAGCCCCTGCAAGAACCGCCTGGATCCCGAAAGGCGACCAAGACCATGCTGCCAGCCTCCCAACAAACTGCAGGAAGTGCTGCATCCTTACAGTTGATGGATGCCTCGATGTCGTGAAATCGTCGCTCTGGTCCCTGGCGGATCTCGGTTTTCCTTGGCATCTACCAGGAACTGAATCCCATAAGCTCCGGGAAGCATTGAGCAGCGCACTGAAGTGCCGAAGCTGCTGACACGTGCCCTGCAGCGCCGACCGCAGACTTGCAAGCAGCTGCTCTCTTGGTCTCCAGCCTGTGCCCTCCGCCTGGCACTGGAATGGCTCGCAAGCACGGCAGAAAGGCATTCACGGCATCCATCTCACCTTTTCGCGAGAGCTGCAAGCCTGCACAAATTCTTCAGCAGGCCAAGGGGTCTAGGATAGTCAAGACACACCCAGGCTTGACTTTGTAGCCTCTTGGTGTGGCGTCTTGTGCGCAGTCTACCCTCCGTGGGGCCATCCACAAAGCTCTGCAGGCTTGCAGAAGGTACAGTACCCACGTTGGGGTACCGATTGTGTGGGATTCGTGATTCAGCATTTGGCGGCCAGGCTCAGATGGCATTTCGGCATGTACGGACACGCGCAGGTCCGATTGGACCCATTTGGCAATGGGCTCATGGTTTGTCTGATCCTGTTGATACGTTATCCAGCTCGATGTAGACATGCCTCGGCTGCTTGGAGACAACTGATACAACCCCGACCTGATGTCAAGATGCCCTTGTGCTTGTCCCAGTCAGCCGCTCGCTGCAAGGGACCCACAAGTCGAAGGCGTGAATCGGTGTCGTGCAGCAGGCCCGTCCAGGTTTTCAAGAGACCCTGAACATCCCGAGACTCCGAAGTCAAGACTCCGCAAGCACCAAAGAATACCAGAGCCCAAACAGAAAAGTCTCAGAACTTCCTGCATGCCAAGATGCTTGGAGTCGCTGGACTCGCTTTCACCGTCCTCAGATGACACGGCAGATTGAGGGCCTGGGCCTGGGTTTCCGGAGGTTTTCCAAACGGAATCCCAAGAGGTTTCGGACAGCTCTGGGGCGGAAGACATCGTGAATCTGCAGGAAAGCCTGTGTCTCTGTTCTGCTTCTGCCAAAGATCATCCCTAGAGCGCCGTCCGCAGACGGAGATCGGGAATGCGTCGCCGAGGAGGCTTCCCTGGCCGACGGCAACTTAGGAGTGTGGCATGCCAAGCAGGCTGAGATGAGTCGCGTCGCCTTGGTCTAACATTTAGAATTTAGAAGCAAAGCAATGACCTCGACTCACTGATTCTATTCTAGCCCCTACGTAGCTGTTGCTGGCCCACACGAATGTGCACGGAGACCTTTGGTTTGGAGAACTAGCAGCAGGCTTGCCCAGGCAAAGGCTTGGCGGACGGGACGGTAGTATTCAATTAGCGTGGCAGCCTCCTTGTCGATTGTGAGGCCGAACAGCCGCAGCCGCTTGTATACCTTCTCGCGACAACCCTATTGTGCTGCACTACGTGAACCTTTATTGAAATCACGACAATGCAAACATTCAGTCAAGATGCAGATATTAGGTCCACGATCCTTGGAGAAACATCTGCAGAAGCAATGGGTGTGATGACGGGCCTGCATATACTGCAGATTGGGGTAAGACAAAGCTAAGTGCAAGGCTGAAGTTCTTTCAGCCAGGAGTCTGAGCCCAGTTCCGCACCAGAAATTGGAGGGAGCGCTCCACACTGCTGAACGCGGCCACGAGCCGTTGCATCTGCCCGAGGGTGATGCGCCCGTCAGCAATGCAGGGAACCAGCGCCAGATATGGGATGATCACTCCAAACTGAAGATAGGACCACTTCGCGAAATCGAAGTACATGAAGTTGAAGAAGAGCTGGAAATAGCTGGCGCGGACGCTGGCGAAGAGCTCCTCTACGACATCCGGCTTCGCACGGTCCTCGGAGTCCTCACCAAAGACCAGCTCCTTTCGGAAGGCTGCCTCGACGAGTTGGTTCTGAAACTCTAAACCCGGAAGCCGCATCCCGACCAAGGCAAGGCCCACGGTGCCCAGCAAGGCCCAGGTGATGGTGAGCACAACCATGGCATGAGGTACTTCCCCCAAAATCGGCAGAGCTTTAACAGGTTTCGAGAGCTCGAAAAGGATAGGTACGAATGCTGCCAGGGTCATGAACGACTGAAGAGCCGTCGCCCCGATGTCTTCCACCAGACCTGCAAAGCGCTTCGTGTCCTGAGCTGCGGTCGCAAGGCCCTAGACTTAAAGAACAAGTAGAGTCTTCAAGTCTCCATCTATCATCGCCACAAGCCACAAAGAACCAGAATCCGAGTCTCCTCCTGGACTCGCTGGCTGGCCCCCTCGATGTGTCGGAGCTCTTGCCAGTGACTCATATAGTAATCATTCATCGCATGACGCCAGCGAAAGGTCCAGTGCTTCGTAAAGAAAACAGACATGACTGCGACTACTATGTAGGTTCCAGCTACTTCCGAAAAGGTGAATAAGTATCCATAGATCTCGTGCTTAGGCACGCTTGACTCTTTTGACAATGCCTTCTGTATCAAGTCGTAGAAGTCTCCGAACCAAGCAATGATCACCACATCAAGGTGAACTTGGTACCATGTGACGGCACCAATGAGAATCATGCCCGGCCATGACCAGTAGATCCATCCCGGCCGACAGAAAAACTCTGTCCACATGATTATGTGGACGGCTGAAGCCCCGTCTATCTCGGTCCTACATCCTCCTTGAGCGGCACAATGTACATGCATGTCCCGATCCAAGTGGGTAGCTAAAGGCATCAGGTGCTGAAAATGTACTAGAGTCTTGTTAGGAAACCTGCCTTCATGTTCCCTCGGACCCGGCCCTTTCAGGTTTGGGAGTTTGGGGCCGCATCAATCAGCCTCTCGCACCAACATAACCCGCTTCCAAAGCGAAGCTGACTGCCTGCACAGCTTCTCCAGGTGGGGAGACGGGGAGAAGGTCGCAGCGTCGCCAGCGCAGTAAAGTGACTTCCTTCCGGAGCCAAGCCCGCAAAACCTGTTTTTTGCATCCGCTGCGTTTACCTGCTCCCTCAGGATACCAATGCATCCGAAAGCTTAACCGGCTTGTACGCATCCTCCCGTGCCCAGGTCTGCATGCTGGGGATCCGGCCAGCTCGGTCCTGCTGCGAAGGTGCTTCCCGGAAGGGTGGAGAAGGGCAAAGCTGCCGATAATGCAAACTTGAATGGAGAGAAAGGCAACTAGGACAGAGATTACGACAACACCTCGATCAATTCAACTTGGAATAGTCCATCGCATAGCGCTACACTGCAGCTCGGCACAGTTCTGGCATCAAAAAAAGCGAGGCAGCTCCGCATCTGAAGATTGGGTATTCCCTCCTGCAGCCAGGTTGCTGCATGAGATTCCAGCACATTCCAGCAAGTTGCCGAAGGTTGCAGATCAAGCACACCGTCGTGGCCGGGATCCCACAAATGACAGTCGTGTGCCCAGCACCAGCATGTTCCCCCTCGTCATGGAGCATGAAAGGCTTTCCCATGTGCTCCTCTTCGGCTCCAGCTGACAGAAGACGCCTGGCAGCCAAGAACGAGCGCGGGTTTTTCTTAGTCCACGCTGCACTGACCCATCAGCCGTTGGCGCAGTGCTGACGAAAGCGAAAGTGCTTGCTGCGAGCAGTTCAACTCATGCTGGAAAAGCATGTCGTGCGAGCCCTCATATGTTCGCTCACAAGCATGGTCCTTCCCGTGCACTCCTTCCGCATGTGGTATCCACTTCAGGGTCCGGAAACAAGATCGAGATTCAGAGACAAAAGCACGGGGGCTTCTGACAGCCTCGGAGTGCGCAAAAGGGGAGCGCGGTATCTTGCGAGATACATCAAGCCTTTCATCGAAAGAACAAGTCAACAAGAGCTTTGGCACATGGCCTAGGTCACGGTTGCCAGTGGCGGAGATCCCCGTTTGATTACGTTTGGCAGGGAGCCGCGTGTGGCCAAGCAGCTGTTGTTACTCCACCCTGCCGGGCGCTGCTTAATGCCACACTTAAATCCGGATAGACGGCAATACAAACAGAATCGTTTCCTATCCGGAATCGGCCAGGGGCCGAAGACAATTGGCCGGTGGCCGAAGACCAGTCACAATGAGACTGAAGCTCAGGACCGCACATCCTTGTTAGCACCAGTTGATCTGTGGTTATAGGTTACAGCTGCACCGCACATACCCGCATGACATAAGTCTAAACAGCGTTTGCCTGAACGACATGTGCAAACATTTCACCACAGAATGTCTCGGCAACCCGTTACTCGAAAACATGACCGGTCAACATGTGCATGCAACATCCCACCGGAGCACTGAATGGAACAGCAAGTGCAAACAGTTCCTTACATCCGCACCGTACTAATCGACAAGCGAAAGCAAGTCGCAACAGTGGAACAAGACGACATGTGTTTGCGCCGTGGAAAACATACATAAGCATAAGTGAAACCTCGCATGCATCGGACCGTCATGAGCATCAGAACACAATCACGAAACATGTTCACCATTTGTTCCCTGGCATCCGACGCTGTCTTCACTCAGTCACCTACGGTGCGATGGCAGGCAGTGCAGGTATAAATAAACAATCACACTCTTGCGACAGTAGCGCGAGATGCATCCAATCGGTGGTTCCAACTGGGCGCAACGCGGCATCTGACAGGAATGAATCTCTGTGACAAACATCTGCAAGTGACACCGCGGTCCCATGCGCGTGGAGGAGCTGAGCTGTTTGCATCTCGAGAATGCTCCGACAACTCTGTTGCACAGGTTGTGCAGACAAGAACGGTGCGCTCAAGTTAGGTTTGTCGTCAAAGCCACATGTCAATTCTTTTGCGTGTGCTGTCCAATGAAGCTGGCGTCCAAGCACGAGCTCAAACCCAATGCGCGCATTCACACTGTCAGGCTTCATGAGAAAATGCGGCGGGTGGACATATGTCAGGAACGCATTGGCAGCATCCTGTAGGCCTTGTAATGAATAGGTCAGTCGAGCCACGATGAAGTGACGGACATCATCCGTGAATCGCATGCATGATGCATGCATGCGGGATCAACACACCATACAGGCAAAAGCGCTGCGCTACCGCGTTTGGTCGGAGTATGTCGTAGAACTGCTAGCTGCTGGCTTCAGGTGATGTGCAATGATGTCCAATGCTCTGATTCAAGCATTCTTTGTTTCGAGCAGCGAGCTATTCACGACACAAACGCTTGCGCAGCGGAGGCTCTAGTGAAGCATCCCGTTGACAACGGCGTGAAAGACGAAAAGCTGCGTTAGGAAACGATGAGCTCTCTGGGAGTGAAAGTAGGTTTTGAACGGAAGCCGACAAACACCTGTCGATAACAACTCCAAGCCTGGCGATTCTCGGGCAGGATCTTTCATCCATTCCCTTCTCGTCGTGTCATGTGCAAGGTTCTAGCAACGAAGAGGAGCCGCCTTCCGTCGAAGGACACCGTGAGCATGCGAAAACTGCACGTTGTGGATGGCCAAGTTCAGCCGTTGTGCTGCCGTGCTTCCGAATTGAACTCGCCCAGCAACTAAGCACACCCTGATCTCGGGAGTCTGTCGTTGTCGCTAGCTGACATGCCTACGTTGCGTGATGATGATAAGCTCGGCAGGACGACGCCAGACAACGCTCATCCTCCTGACTTACTTGTTTTCTTGATCAGTGCGAGCTTCGGATGCAGGAAGGCCGGGAGGCTCCGGGTGGGACGATATCGGCATCGCAATATTGAAGCTTCTGTAACATTCTGGGTCGCTGTCCTATGATGTCGGGCAATCGCATGTTGATGCACTGGGCCATCAGATCTAGACGTTAGGCGAACAGGATCACGAGAAGCGCTTGAAACCGGAGACATCCCCGAGCGACGTGGGAGACGATCACTTGAGCGATGAGCTTGCTTCCGGCTAGGTTTGGGCCCTTTTCAGTTCGGCGTCCTTCATCGAGTAGATGACATGCTCGAGCCGGGGATAGGGCAGCTCGTCCTCTCATGGATTGAAGAGCTCTGTGTTGGACAGGCCCTGCAGATTCTCGGACTGACACTTCCGTGCGTTTGAAGAGTCCCTCAGAATGCGAGAACTTTGACGACAGCTTTGGTAAGGATCTGAAAGTTCAACTCCGCTTAACATGCTCAACCAGAAATGACCCTCCTGGGTCCAGCAGACACCAGCACTCTTCTGGGTACGCTCCATCCCGCCTCTCCCAGGGTGAGCTCGCATTTGCGTGGTGAACTCCTCACGAAGACTCACCAAGCATTGTTGCAGAGATCATCCGGATTGTATCGCGCAGAAGCAATAGAGCATAATGTGTGAAATATGTCAGGAGGACATTGGAGGGTCGTGTTATGTCGCCTCAACAAGAGAAGATGAGAGCGGAGCTCAGGATATTTGCAGGGTTCCAGTAGAGCACAAACCGCACTGCATTGATTCATTGAAACACCTCTCCTCTTCGCCCCTGCATCTTCCAGAAGGCAGTAAGAGAAGCTGACAACCTGGACAGAAGTGCTACTTTACAGCCATGCTTTCAGCAGCTAGTAGCTGTGGAAACCCAGCTTGGCCAACAACCGTTGCGTAAGAAACTCTGAGACAAGGACGTCCCCTCGACGAGGCCTCTGAAGCAAGGCAAGCCGAAGTCCGTCAAGCTCTGATGAGCATGTTAGAAGTGCCAAAGCAGCATTCCGATTCAGTAGTGCGGCGAATATACGAAGCCTGACTGATGCATCACCTGAGGCGACTGGGCGGCCCACCGCCGGCGGGAAGAGCCGTTTTGCAAGATGCGTTTGGTAACGCTTCGGTCCTCTGTCAGCGCCAACACGCACTCGAAACCCAGCAACTCCACTCGTGCGCGGAACATGGGAGGAGCCGCAGGCGCGGGCGCCGCGGCTGGCGCGGCTGCCGCAGCTGCAGCTGCTTCCTCCGCTTCCTGGGCTTCCGCTTCTTGCTTGGCCTTGCGAAACTTCAGGAGGTCGACTTTGGCCTGCTCTGCTAGCCCCTTTGGGGCCGCCGGCAAAAAACGCAGCTTCCGCTTCACTTTGCCAGTCTTCGGAAGCACGCCTGGCTGGGTACGCAGCTGTCGGCCACAAAGCGGAGACAGGATCTTGCTGTACGCTGCTGGGGCGCGGATCTCTGCAACCTCTCCGACCCGCATGCTTTTCACTGCAAACTCTACAGCCAACGGGAGCTTGTTGTCCCCCATCTCAACCGTGATCTGATCCGCAACATCCTCGATGGGTGGGCCATCGAGCTGAAGTGTGGAGAAACGGACTGTCACGATGTCGTTTTGGCCGGGCCGTTCCAGACCTTTTCCCACCTTCTGAATCAACTTCTTAACAGCCCCGTCCCGACTGCAGGTGTTTTCATCTCCTACGTGATCTTCTGGTGGCTCGTCGTCCGAATTCCAGGCCGGAGGTGCATCCGAGTTAATGGATTGTGTGTCCGACTCGGCGCCAGCATCTTCAGCTGTCATCAGCGTGATGCTGGCTACCCATGCTGCCGGTGGCGATAGCCCTTCTACTCGTACCTTCTGAGGGCTGCTCAAGCTCAGGATTTGTGCGGGCATTCTGTCTTGCACGTCTTCGTTTATCTGTATCTGTCTCCATCTGCCTGTCACTGTGTTCCATGGGAGTATGTTGCTTTGAGGTTGAGGAAGGGCTACTACACCTTCGCACTTTTCGTTTGTTGACTGCTACGGCAGCGGCACGGAATTGCGCAACAAATAGCAAGCTTCCTCTCCTCACAACCATTGCTGACCTTGCACTGTCTTGTGTTTGAGCCAGCTACGCTGTCTTAGGGTCTTCGGTACTTCCACGGCAGAGTGCGGAGGCTGGGATCACCTTTCGAGCCTCGGGATTCGACAGCGTGTCCTCGGGAGGTGCAAAGTTTGAGGGAGGAACCATCTGACAGATTGGAGAAGCCGTCGCATGCTTGGGCCAACACGTATGCTTTGGAGATCTTTCCGAACTTCTCAGCACCTTGCGTGCTGGCTTCAGTGGTGCATTCAACGACATGGCTCCCCTTTCTCGACACATGTGTGCAATCAGAAGCTCAGTAGCCCAGCAAGGCATTAAATTGTGCTCGACAACCCGGCTACCAACCACTGGTAGGAACCAGGAGTCCGACATTCGGTGCAGTCAGGGTTCTTGTCAGGATGGTACTTGAGAGCCAGGGCCTGACCCGACGCTTGTCAAGGCAGGGCGGCGTGGTTCAAGCCTTCAGCCGACAGAAAACTCTACCAGCGGCAAGACATCCAAAGAACAAGAAGCTCCTCCCCGCAAGAAGCATTCACATCGAAGCCGATTCTCAATACCCAAAACACCCTCCGACCGAATCTCACGCGGAACAAACCCTTTCATACCCTTTCCAGTTGGCCTTGTAGGCCTTCCTGATTTCCATCTGATCCACACCTGCTTGGGCAGAGCTCCAGCACAACTGACATTAACGTACAACCTCACCTTGAAAGTCCATCGGCAAGTCCACCCACACTCAACAGTCAACACCGCACTAAAGTCATGCTAAGGTTGGTTCAGAGGTTCTTCCCACCACCGTTTCTGATAAACAGACAGAGAAGGGTCAATGCAACGGCCATGGGCCTTTCGTCAGGCCCATGACTTCATAGAAGTTGAACTCGGAGTATGAACTCCAGTTTCATCGATGCCGCAGACAGAGCAAGGTTTCCATCCCCATGCCCCGAGCAGCAGGCCCCGTGTTCGTCCTGGTCTGCAGGGTGGTAGCCTGGCCATGCCGAAGCAGAGCCAAGAATATCTGCATCCTGTGCATTGGGTACCGAATGGAAAAACACGAATGGAGACAAGCCGTGCTCTTATCCCAAACGGCTGTGCGGCTATGTGGCAGAAACCTAGGAACCAAAACGATGAAATCCGATCATGGATGTTGACTTGCGCTTGCGCAGCAAACCTTTAACAGCGGGGAGCCGCCTTCTTCGGCTGCACGGATGGCCAACCTACATCTATGCATATCCAGTTACCTATCGAACATGTGGAATGCAGAAGCACTGAGGAGCCCGCATAGCCACAATGAAGGCGACCATGATGGCTGGGCCACCATAGGTGTTTGCCTTGCCACCGACGGATTCGTGATCATTGACTCCGTACAGTCTCGGCACCTTCTCCCGAATGGATTTCACTGACAGCGCATCTGACCTCAGACTGGCGCGAGGCATCTCGAGACCAGTCTGCCGAATTCTGCCGATTGCACCGAGGACCCGTCCCATCCTTCGATCCTTTTCCGCTGTTTGGACCTGCGGGGACGTTACAACGAAGCCCAAAGCCGCTTTAGCCCTCAGCCGCACAGACGCCGGCCTTTCTTCTTGCGATCAGGCTCCTTGCTGCCCTCCGCGGACTTTCCTGATTTGGGCACGATGCTTAGGCCGCTCAAGGTGCCCTCGGGCACACCACTCCTTTCAGCGCATCCAGGATGAAGCCCACGAGGATAAGTCGAAGGAACCGCTCCACCTTGCACAATAAGCGGTCTTCGTGCTTGTACTTATGCTCTTCTGGTGGTTGGTTTCGAACATGTCTTGCCCTGGTCTCAAGCACATGACGCACATCAAAGGAAAACTCGTTAAGCTTCGAGGTTTGCCGCGTTTTTAAGCCTGTTCTTAAGCCATGTACTGTCTCGAAATTCATTTCGCTTGCACATAGGGCATCGACTCGAGCCAAAAAACAGTTCTGCAAGACAAGCGCAGTGACGAGCATCGAGGCCCTAGTCGATGTTTTACACTTCCTAGAGTGGTCTACCCGCGGCATTTACAGTGCATGTGGCTGTTTTCGGCCAGCTGTAGCTCGGAGGTCAGAGCCGGTGCAGCGTGCCTCCAGGGAGGATTGGCTGAGGGCCAGGCTATTCTTTGCCTAGCCTCGCGCTGCCTGCAACAATGATTGCAATCTCTTCAAGCTGGAGCCCGGGGTTGACATGCCTACTGCGAACGCAACACAGCAACGCCGGGCAACTCCCCGCAACAACGGTTCTCAGTGCAGGAATTCTAACGGAGCTGTTGATCGCAGCAGCTTAACGCGGTCCAGATCTAGCTTTGCATTAGAACGGACTCCCTCAGGTCGGCGTCAGGATCGTGTGGATCTCACAGACGTGCCATCGATTTGTATAATGCATTCAATTACTGGAGATGGTCAACTGCACCGGGCCCCAACAGGACCGACGTAGACGCTGCGACTGCAAAGCAAGAAACGCTTTGCGAGAGTCCCTCATGCAGCCTGCCCACAAAGCTGCCTATGCTAGCGCAGCAGATTTGACTTGGCATGCCAAGCCTGTCCAGCTCCATCTGGGCAAAAGCATCCATCTGCTTCGCCTTGTTGCAGGCTTACGCCCACTTGCTTGTCTGCAGTAAAGTCACATCAAGCATCATCCGACACAGCAGCAGTTTAACAGATTACCCGATGCAACTCGGATTCCGCGATACAACTCTGGCGTTCCCAATCTACCTTGGGCAGTTTATCGGATCACTGAAATGATCGCTGAAATATGGACACCAAGGACAAATCGAAGACGCCACGCCAAATCGCAAGCCGGAAATGCACCGCAAAGTGTCGGGGCCCTGACCTGCAGCTTCCTTTTTGGGGCAGCCTCCTTCTTACCCTTGCTGCTGGGAGGACCTTACTTCCATTCGCCGTCAAGAAGCATGATGGTTTTGATACTTTCTCCTGCTTGGACATTGGCTCAATCCAGGGCTTTTTTGAACGAGTGATATATGGCTACGACATGGGCGATTGCCGCGGTTCATGATGCTGCTCGTTTAACACTCGGTTCAGTACATAAACGTTCACGCGGCCAAAATCTTACAATCTTGCACCGCCTGGAGTGCAACACTGCCAATATTCTAGGAAGAAGGTGGTTCGAGGTCATCTACCAGCCCCCCGCAATCGTCGGAAGTGTCGCTTATTATAGAGGTGGTGCATAATTTCGTCCATCCACCGTTTAAAGAATCGCATCCTGAGAAATCTCGCAAGTCCGTTCCCAAAGCCGCCTCATGCGATCGGTCATGCCCTTTACCGCAGCTTTCATGGCACTAGAGAGCAGGCTAGTTGCAACGCAATTGCCGAGTGCCCGGCCATCTCGGGTGTCCTCCTGGCACCACAACGGGATGATGCCACAAGAATCATGTCTGATCACGGCAAACTCTGCCAGGGAAGCTCTTAGGAGTGCACTGCAATATCTAGCACATGTAGACATGCATGTCAACAGGCATATTCCGTCTGGGTATCATTAGGTATCTGGGCTTGTATGTATGTTTGTATGTTGCATGATGTTGCATGCAGGCTTGCATGCATATGCTCGATGCAGTGCGCCTGAAGACTGAACTTTGGCTCGCCTCTTACACTATGCCAAGTCTGATCCGAGAAGGTCTGCCGAGTACAGAAAGGGGAACCTTTGAAGTGTGCGTCCTCACTGTGTGTGCGTGCGTGCGTATGATTGCCGTATGTATGAATGTGTCCCGGTAGGCATGCATAGATAGTTCACGTGTGTACATAGACATATACTGTCTGCCATGCCACACATGCCGACAATTGCAAGTTGATCGAACGATGGCTGAAGGTCTCCTGTCCATCTGCTGGCTAACATTGACATGTTGCTGCCTGTTTTGCAAGAACAGCTCGACTGCTGAAAGATGGCTGCAACTGTGCATGTGTGGATTCGCACGTGAGGCTGCACAATGCCATGGCGTGTACAGTCACACGCACACGCCACAAGCAAATTGCCTCCTCCTCCTCGTCTTCTACCGTCGGAGCCTGCGACATCTACAAGGTACGAGTAGAGGAAGTGGCATGAGACAGGTCCCACGCTGGGCTCTTAGAAAACCGACTTCAAATCTCAACGTGTACTGCATTCCTTGCCAGCATCCTTCTTCTTCGCGCCAGCTTTCCTGACAAGACTCCGAGGTTACCCAAACCTAGATTTCAAGGGCAGGTCTCTAGGCAAAAAGGTACAATGCCCCCAAAAGTACCTTGGCTTATCCCGCAAGTCCACAAACCCTCGGCGCACCCCATTCGGAGAGGCCGGGCGACTTCCGGCGACGAGTTGCCAAGTGCCCACAAGCTTGAAAGGGCAATGCCGAGGAGCGGAGTGACTTGAGAAATTAACCAATGAGGACCCACCACGGTCTCATCAACCGGATGCAGTCTGCCTTATCTCCATAGCGATTGCTGGTCTTTTCGTCATCAACCTCAGCTGTGCTGTACACACCGGCAGGAGGGAGCTGTGGGCTCCTCTAGGCAAGATGCCGATTAAAAAAGAGGGATCGGATCAACAGCGAGGTGAGGAAAGTGCGAGCATTAAAAGTCTCGGGAAAGGTGTTAAAGGTCCAGCTCCAGAGCTGTCGCACCATGTCGCAACACTCCGGACACCGGATGATGGGAACTTGGGCACAAGGCGCGAGCACAGATTCTACAATCTTGCAGCTCGCGCCGGAATTAGGCTGCGAAAGCCATGACGTTAACTACTCTCTCTCTCTCTCTCTCCCTTGATTTTAAGATATTTTAAGATCTCTGCTTTCCAGCCAAGGATAACGAACAACAGCCCCGTTCGCGCTTTGCGTGAACCCTGGCTCCGAAGCTCCTTCTGGAGATAAGGGGACAGGTCGACGTAACATGCGTTTGACAGGATGCGAAGCCCCTAGGCGACAGCATCCCCAGCGCTTCGCTAGAGCCCGTTATGCTGCCATACCTGCGAGCTACCTCGAAGCCTGGCACAACTCAAACATAGGCTCTAGGCACTGCACAGAGCAGATCCTGACTCCAGCGCAGGCTGCGCAGGAGTCCCAGAAAATCAGGAGTTGGTCTGATCCGCGGAGCCGCCCCTGTCAACGGGTCAGACTGAGAAATGCAACGCCGACGCCCAAGCAGAGCGGAGACACGCGCCTGACGTAGCTGAGGGCACCTGGAGCCAACAGAAACCGTAGTGCCCAAAGCTGCAGCAGGGCAAGGCGCACCGATGTAGCTGAAGGATGCCACGGCCACCCATGGCCTTGGCCAGAAACAGGCAACGTCTCCGGGACGGCAGCTACCGAAACGACAACTTTGATACAGCCTTAGCCTGTGGCACTCGCAAGTGGAGTGGTAGCCTTTGTGGCATCGTCGAGAAGTGCCCCACACACTCGCCGACTCCAGCTCAGAGCCCCGCCAGAAGTAAGTCACGTAATGCCCTGGCACACAGGCTTTCTGCGACGCACTGGGGCACTGGGGTTAGTTATCGGCTGGTAGCAGGATAGGGCGCGCCTGGTAGCCAAACCATCCAGCTCATCATCCAGTCCTGGACGCAGTTTGCACGGTACCTGCAGTAGCCAACAGCAAGGCGGCTTCATGTGCCAAGAGAAGGTTGATTGCATGCAGTAGGGTCACAACCCCCTTTTCTGGGCGGCCCTGCTTCGTGAATGCTGCGGCCAGTGCTTCGCTGGTTGTCTGTGCCTTTGCAGCCTGCCATCCACGACTGTCCCATAACCAGCTCAACATTCTCCAAGCACTGCAAGTCAGAGAACGAAGACGAAACCTGACGTCGGAACAATGAAGCTCGATTGAACATTCATGGACTTGAATCTGGAGTGATGACAGCGAGGCCTGGAGAGCCCGTGACATTGGCAGGACATTGTGATCAAAAGGCAGACTTGTCCCAAACCCGCAGACCTTGACAGCAAACAGCAAGGCCAAAGAACTCTTCAGCCTCCTTCATGACATAGAAAGAGGGAAAAAGGAAGAACGGGTCGGAGATGAAGTTAGTAGCCTGGAAGTGTCAATGACGGGGCAGGTCTCTGCTTAGGTTCTTTCAGGCATGAGATCGCATCAGCTTGGACTGGAGATTCGAGTTGCTGCGTGTCGGCGACAATGGAAAGTAAGTAAGAATGACATGATCAGACTGATCAGAATACTACTCTTCCGCCCGGATCGGGAATATTAATTCAGGCCCACTGCACAGATGATTACGTGACTACGTCGCGCGTCTCCTCAATCTTCGTCCCACATGATGCACAGAGGAGCCAAAAGCCGAAGCAGACCTTTCACCGAGACACAGCCAACTTGCAGAAGCTGGCGAGCTTGCTTCTTCCCGGCCATATTCGCTCGAAAATGACCTCGACCGATCAGAGCCAACTCCGAGTTGCTCAATTGCTCCCTGAGTGAACGACCAAGAGAATCTCAATTTATTAAAAATGCATCTGCGCAAGGCCGACTGCATTTCCGGACCATGTATGGGGTGACAGTTCTGCAGTCCTTCAGCCGTAAAATTAAGGCTCGGGCATTCCAGAGGAAATACTGGAAACCTCCCTGTACGAGTCCTCCAAACCCCATGAACCTGAGGAGCAACGCTGCAATGAACTCCGCGCTTATCTCGAGGGAGCTCGTCATCACGCACCCAAGGTTACTGCAGGAAGTTCCTCTGCTTGTCAAGCTTCTCTCGACGCTCGATCAGCACCTGCCCGGGTGCAAGCGCCTTCTCACTTGGAGTGACGTTTCATTGATCGAGATTCGGGCAACAATCTAGGTTGAGGCCTTCCTCCCTCAGTCAAAGCACAAAATTCCCACCTGCACAACCAAATCGGCTAACGCCGCTTCGATGCTGCAAGACAGCCTCAGTGAGCTGGCGAAGCTGAAAGCAAGGCTGCTCACGCCCTGCATTCCTTGCCCATATGTATGTATGTATGTATGTATGTATGTATGTATGTATCTATCTATCTATCTATCTATCTATCTCTATATATATATATATATATGTTGTGTGTGTATACATATATGTACACATATATGTATATGTATGACCGGGGGTGAAGATTTGCATCGGGATGCCCTGCTGCGCATGCATGTGATACTATTGGTGGTGCTAGGCCTGAAAAGTTACAGTTTTCGAGGCTCAGGCCTCATGATTCATACGTTGGCACAGCCAAGAAACACAGCTGTCACTACCGGCCATCGGGCGACCACAGCGCCAAAGCGTTGCACCCAGCTTTGCACCTCGCAGCAGGGTTTTGCATGGCTTGCTTACACTGAGGCTACTGTCTCGCTTTGTAAGCCGAAGGCTTGCAGATTCTGTGGTGGGCCAAGGAAAACTCTCAAACCTTCCTTTGCGAGGTTTTCATAAGAATTTTCCTGGCCATACACATGTTGCGGGTGATGCTTTCACTCGAGCGACCGTGAAGGACCCTTCAAACCCCAAATGCCCCAAAGACCCCACAACTTCAGCAGCTCACTACCCACGACTCCCCTCGCATTCCTTGTTTTATTGGCATTGGGTATAGCTCCGAAGCCTCTAAATCACAGTGGACATGCCCACAATCCAAGGGCAAGGAACTAGAGCAAATCCACCTTCTACGAGTCTACGAGCACATGCAAGCAGGCCTGAAAGCTTGTGCCTGATGGCACATGGGGCACGTAAGGCCCTTCCGCCCTACTCCCCGGGAATCGGATTCCCTGTTAGGCCTGCGGCGGCCTCGCAGGCAGCAGAGCAAGCTCAACAGCTTCTGGCGCGGGGGCCTGCAGAGTCTCAGGCTCTGGGCTTTTTGGAGTTCCGCTTCACGGCTGCAGGGGTTCGGGGCTGAAGATGGAGGATTTGGAGAGCAATGCAGGGAGGCTTGGGGCGTCCACCGGGATCATGGCATGCACTGTCTCGCTTCTAAAGCCCTACTTTACGCTTTGAGCTTGTTTGGAAGACTGGTTTGGCTGCTCGCACAGCTTTCGCATCGAAGGTGCAAGCTACGGGTAGGGACGAGTAAGTCGCAGCAAGACATCGCATGACCAAGCTCGAGGCCACCGTCACCGCTCGTCGTAGGCCCAAGCGTCCGGGGCAGAGCGCTGCATTGCGGCGGCCTCTCCGATGTCGGGAAGTGCATGCAGGAATGCAGCTCAAAGTAGTCGGGACGATGGTCAAAACTTGGGAGACATGGCCCCTGCTCCAGGCAGCCCAGCTGCACAAGGTTGTGTTCTTCTCAAGGATCGACGGAGAAGCCAGCCCATGCAGGGCGTGCGAACGCGGCGAGCGAACGAGTTTGACAATGGTGTCCCCCCCACTTTGCGTGAACATCCAACATCCTTCCTGCCTGCCAATCGGAGAAACAGGTGCACCGCTGCAAAAGCACGGTTTGCAGTCCCCCCCGTGTATGTCATTGTGTAGGTGCTTTGCTTCGTAGCCAACACTGGTGCAAACCTGGTTGACCGTTGCTTGGTGTTGAAAACTGAGGATCTGCATTGTTGCTTCTTGACTGAGATGTACTGTGATCAACGGGGCTCTCAGTAGGGCTATCCTATTCAAGGAAGCCTGCAAAACAAGCAAGCACTATCGCCTTCTACCAATTTCGATTTTCTTGGCAGGTCATGATCAGAAAGCCAAGCGCTGCTGACTGCCCAAAACAGCTATGGTCCCACTGTACGTCAACATGACGACGTCGCCCATCGGTGAGGAAGACCTGGGAACCAAACAAAGCCGTCGAAACTCGTCCCGCGGCCGCATGTCGCAACTTGTGAAGACGATGCGAAGGGAGAGGGAAAGCAGCGTCGAACTACAGAATGGGGCAAAGGCGTGCGTCAAACAAGACGGCACCTGGCCGAACATTCAAACTTGGAAACGGGAATGCAATGTGGAGCGACTGCATCTGTATCTGCGGAATCATAGCATGCAGCGTCGGTCAGAAGGCAGAGCCGCGGCAGCAGCAACAGCAACAGCACCAGCAGCAGAGCTTCAACGACAGCACGGTGCTGACCCAAGGAGAACAGCAATTCGCTCGAGCAGGTCTCCGGTGATGGACACGAAAAAACCTTCGGCGGCAGAGCCCCTGCGATATCGTGGAGGGGCTGAGAGGATTCCTTGCCACTGCAGACAAGGCCTTCCCGGCCCTGGCCATGAGGGCGACCGCCGGGGATCGCCGGGGGTGGAAGCAAGAGGGGGCATAGGAACACAGCAGGCTGCTGCAGGCTGTCCATGCCGACAGAGAAAGCTCCCTGAGGAGGCCTCAAGCTTCAAGTTTGGCGCGTATGCGGCCTCGATAAGAGAAGTCGTGGACCAAATCCCGACCAGATTTCCGAGCAAGGACGGTATGCAGGCCACGCAGCTTTGCGTGGTGCCCCAGCACCAGCAAAGGCAGGAAAAGCCGCCCTCAGAGACAGCAACGCCAACACTCGCTGAAGCGGTCGGGTCAAGTGTCTGCGCTTGGGTTGCTACACTGCATTTTATGGTACCTACCCAGTGTACTACCTGGCTGTCGGCTTTGATCCTTGCAGGGGCCAACTGCTTCGTTCGGTCCACTCGCGTTTGAGTTCTGCAGCTTGCTCCTGCTCTCACAGCTGCTTCGTCATGACCGAGTTTGCAAGGTGAGAGCTCCACACTATCTCAATCTGCACATCTGTGAAACTGAGTACAGCGCTCCGTGCCCCTTCAGGTTGCTAGGTCAACACACGACAAGGCCTTGGCTTTGCGTTGCGAGCCTTCGCCACTGCGTCGCAACCGGCCTCGGTATGCTTTTGAAGCATTCAGCTCACTCACGCTCGCTCATGCAGGCATGAAACCTCCTGACAGATTTCACAAGGCCGTCGCCGGTCCAACGTATGTGACCATGCCCTGCCAGCCTGAATCACGAGCTAGGCTGTACTGTAACAAAGAACCAAACTTGTGCTCTGGCCTGGAAGCGAGCGACGTGAACACCGCGCAACCGATTTACAGGCACCTCCAATGCAGACGCCGTATGTTCTTCCGGACTCTAGATCATGGCTGACTGATCGAATCTCAGAAGCACCGTCGCAAGTATGTGCATGCCTCCAGACATGCTGCTGAAGGATGTTTATTCCATAAGTTGAAATGAACTGCTGGCCTTGCAGGCCACGGCCAACCCAGGCATCTCGGACCAGTGTCACAGCAAGCTTCGCTTCTCTGCAAGTGCCAGTTTCCACATGCCTGAGGTGGATTGGATTCGACATTGGATCGTGCAGGATCTGCAAATTGTCAGCTGCACATTTTGCTCTCTCTTGCTAGAAGCCTTGAGCAAAGCGCTGTGGGGCAAACCACATTTCATGCATGGCTAGCCACCGTGAAGACACCGAATAATTCGCAGCCAACTACCATTGCGCAATTCAGCGGCCAAACATTGCACTGGTTTTGCACCTCCATGTCTTGCTTCGCTTTTGCAAGTCAGCAAGCTGCATTACTCATGTAAAGCTGTCTATGTAGAAGCAGCATCGGCCTTGATGTCTTCACAGAGCTCTCAACTATGTATCTTCTTTGTTGTGGGTTTTGACATGGCTCAGCTTGCCCTTCACTCTGGAGTGACATCTCCGACTGCGCCTTAGCAGCAGAAGTCTGTGGTTTAGGGCATCCATGCAGGGAGCACTCAAGAGCACGGCAGATTGGGCGTTAGCAACATCGTGAGTTGGGTAAACGTTTCTGAAACCAACTCGGCAAACATGGATTGGCTACGGCGTCTACGGTATGCACGTAGTCCACTCTTTTCCGACACTTGGACATTCATGTCAAGACAGCATCCTACGAGCTCAAGTACGACTACTATCCAAACTTACGGGATGCGATGGTGCTGAAGGGTTGCTGTCTGATTCGTTGAGACTTCGTGAAGCAACTGCAATCATCGAGAATCTACGCTCCGCTCGTCAGTCTGCAGCAACAGGGGCCGAGGACTGCAGGCGCAGGCAGGCAGGCGTTCACGTGTGAAGCACTGTTCTCCTCTTCGCGCACCTCTCCCGTTCACAGGCGTCTCGTCTCAACAGAACGAAGCTCTGCTTCAAGGGTCCCTTGCGAAAGAGTACTGCGAAGGGAAACAATTGAGAAGACTCAACTCGGGGCCGCAGGTCCGAGCGGACTTACTTCTAGAAAGGCTTGCCAATCAATTTGAAGGAAGCCGCTACGAGAGATGGCACCACAAGCAATGCTAAGAACTTCAAGAGCAGCACCGCCGTCTCAGGCAGAACGAGCTCGCTAATGAACACAGGAAAGACTATCATCAAGAAGGTGACCAGCGAGCCTCCGATTACTGTTATGATCTCCGTGACGCTAGGAATGACAATAGCCAAGATCGCAGGAACAAACACAAGACAAATGCTTATGTAGTTTTGCCTTTGTATGGCTGCCTCAAAACAGGCACCACTGCTGTGAAACCGCACCTGGTTTAGGATAGACTCGCGGACTGGGTATACGTTGAGCGGAATTGCTACAAAGAGCGAACAGGAAAGCAAAACGCGGACCGTCATGAAGATGGGGTCGTCCCCAGAATACAGCATCATGATTGTTGGAACCTTCCTCAGTTCCTGTCCAAAGGTCTCGTAGCCAAAATATGCCAAGGAGGTGTAAGCAAAAAGCAGCACGGTAGTTGCCGTAAGGACCACGAAGAGGCGGCATGTTGCTGATGGATCACGTAGCTCACGTGCGACAGTGACACAGTTGGTGTGCCACATGAACGAGAATACCTGAGATGCTCCACAGGAGTCTGGCTGCTACTGCCCACCAAAGACGTGCTTAGGATTCAGAGGGTTTCCTTTTCAGTGCACGCGAAAATCACAATGCTGAGGAAGAAGCTGCAACGCACATCCTTAGATGGCTTTGCAACGCTGCTCTGTCTGTGAGTTCCAGTGCCTACTACTACAGCGGCAGCCAGCGCAACGAAAATCTTACGATCTTGCTCAAGCCAGGCCGATGGTCACTGATGGAATTGCTTCATGGTCTGGCTCTGCTGTTGAAAAGTCTGACGGTGCCATGCCCGAGTCCGGATAGTGATATCTGTAGAAGACTCCAAACCTCACACAGGTTGCACGATGGAGCGAACCCGTGTGAGTCCATGTGCTTCAGCCAAGCAGCATCATGAAGAGCAGAGCAAAAGGGCTGATGCTTGCCAGCCTGATGCAAAGAGTACCGTCGAGTTCCAACTCAGAAGTGGGGAAAGAATGAACTGCATGTCGAATTTTCGTACATCCCTCCCAGCCAGCGATGGCACAGCAGCATGTGTCGACTGCGCAGCAATGTGCTGGGCTGTGTCATGTGACCTGGAGTGACCAAACGGCTGCTACCTGTCTGTTTTTACGCCGGCCTTGCAAGACCTCCAACGGATTCCAGTTGAGCCAGTAGCGATGCTGGAACAGCGAGGATCAGGATGACCACTGGCGAAGGACATTCCGAAACGAGCGGAAGCTTGGCCATGAATTCAGAGATGAACAGGAAATAGACTGTCAAAGCCAGCAGCTGGTGTACCAGCAACACAAGGTCCAAGAGGGTCATGTAACTCGGTGGCCACACCATGGCGAGCAAGTCTCCATAGGATGGGCCAGGCAAGTGAGCTTGTTCCACAACCCGAGCAGTCTGCTTGCTGCTCTTGCGATCTTTGAAATCGTAGACAGAGGTACTTCGTTTCCGTTCCAGCACAGTCGCCGCTGTCGGTGACAGGAGAGCATGAGGGTCGTGAGGCTCCCTCGCCGTCGGTGTGTCCAGCCCCCGTGCCGCCTGGCAATCGCAAGACTTCCAAGAGCAGACAGGAAAGAAGCGAAAGGACATCTTCCCCAGCCTGAGGCGAGATGAGGCCGACCAGTGAATGCGACGACATGGAATTGCTCAGGAGCCGGGAGGAAATGGACATGATCGTCTCAGGCTGTCTCCTGCATGCTGAAACGAAACCACGGTTGGGAGTGTCAAGGGCTCAGCTTGTTCCCAACTCGCGACACGACGGCCACCGTTTCTACGCACGTGACAAAGCAACTCTTTGCATAGCAATTGCATTGACAGCTTCTGCTTGGGCAGTGGAGGTTGGTGGAGGCAGGCGGCAAAAAAGCTCAGTGGCAAGCATCATGTGGCTTTCTGGACTCCTGGCTTCTGTGACCGCTGAAAAGAGAATCCATGTTGTTACCGACGAGATAAGCCAGCCACCAATGAACAGCACAAGCATCGCACCAGGCCCCACAGCCGCCATAGCTCGAGGGAGCCTGTGCTGCTAGAGTCGGTTCTCCCTCCTCGCTCTGGAGAATTGTCTCCTGAACCTCCACGCTTGTGCTCTTCGTGGACGTACTGCCACGATGTGTGCAGCAATGACTTCAAAGAGCCCCGTGTTTGATTAGAACAAGTCGAACTGAGTATTCCTTGTGAGATTTTGTGTGTGCAGGATGGTTTCTGACTGTACTTTGCCTCCTTAATGTCAGGTAAGACCGGGTGCAAAGACAGTTTCAAGTTTCGTTTCTCATTGTGGTCTCGTCGGGGCTGCGGTTGATAACAGTTGCAGCCGGAGGGGCACCATGACCCCAGAACCAATGCCAGCAGCCAGCAACAGCATGATGGACTCGACAGCCGACCTTGGTTTGCCTGGAGTGCTCTGTGAAAACCCCGCCATGGCTCCACCGGACGGCGGCTTTCTGACACCTCTTGCGACCGAGTATGGTCATCACTTGCTCCGACTGTTGCCAAGTGCCGAGTCTGGAGAAGAAACCTACACCGCCGGAGTGTGCTCTGCAGATTTAGTGGCCTTTTGCGCTAGCAGAGCCCAAGACTGCTGCTCGCTGACAAGCGTTTGGCCATGCTTTGGCTTCTGGCAGGATGTGTCAATGCCGGGCCCCGGTCTCTTGCCGTCTTCCTCGCCCTTCTCCACGGTCTTCTTGAGGCCGATTGCCAGCTTGGTTGGGACCTCAAAGCGTAACAAAGCTGCATGGTTGTGGGATGTCTTGGGCCTCGCTTCTTAAACCCGCACCTGCTTGACACCGACGGCAAGCTTGGTGGTGACTTGCTTGATAGAGCCCGCAATCTGTCCAATGAGCTCTGTCTTCGTTGGGAAGTCCTGCATCTGTCTCAGCTGGTCGCTGTGCTGAGAGGCATTACGCTTGAGGCTTGAGATTCCGGAGATGTCTCAAAGCTCAGATAATGCCTTGAGCTTCACAACATCTGCTGGCTCCATAACGTTCCTGGCAAGAAGCAGAGCACATCGCCAGCACAAGCAGCATCACCGCATGCGCGAGGCCGTGCTGGAAGCTACAAGCATGCCAGCACAACCACTCTTCACTCATCATTCCGCCGATCATTGGCTGGAGGTCGTAAGTCAGATCCTGGCAGGGCGAGTGCATGCGGCGAAGGAGTGTCCCTGCGTGACTTGTCTGTCATCCAATGGCTCGTATTCCTCTGAGGATGCCTAGCAACAACAGACGAGACAAGCCTACCAACCTTCCGGAAAAAGCTCCAGCAACTCAAGAAGCTTGCAGAATGCAAAGCATCACAGACATCCCCACCGTCTTTTCGGCGCTCGTTCTGAGGTCCACACATCCGCCCACTCCTCCCTGAGCACATCGAGCTTGGCCTGGGCCCGAGCGAGACTTCACGCCAGCCGTCGCGAGAAGGACAGCAAGGACAGGGGCCGTCCGACCGAACTGCTTCTCGATCTTCATGTAAGCCTGAAACAGTCCATGCAATCCAAATCTTAGCGTCCTGGCGGAGTTACGAGTGTTTAGGATGTGTTTGAGTGTCTAGGCGTCAGTAGTCAACTCACATTTAAATGTAGAGTTTTGAGAATTTTGTCTAGTCTACTGCTTCGGCTTGGCTTCGAACGGTCTGCTGCTAGGCTGGGGACGTATGAGCAATTGAGGACTAGACTTGTCCAAATCTCGCAACTGGTACATTGAACGAGCCGCCTGAATTGAGGGCTTGAGGTCCTTGTCGGTCTCCACGAAGACATAACTGCAGTGACAACCGGCAAAGTTCGACAGATGTTGCTGAAAAGGGTAGCGCTGCCACACGTGCAGTCTCACGCTTGCGGACTAAGGGGCATGTTGGAGCCCTTGACCTTGTCCCTCATAGGTTCCCACTTCGTTCCCTCCATGGCTTTCCTGGCAAGCCATCTCAAGAAGCATGAGTGTTCGATTTGTTTCCCGTGTGCACGAAACTTTGGGGTGGAGATGAGAGAACACTGAAAAGTCTAGGGACAATCATTCCATCCATCCCAGCCGCCTGAGCCAGTTGTTGTTGAGGTGGCGCACGTTGACTGTGGGTGGGAAAAAGCTCCTCGCTTCCTTCGCCGACATGGGGAGGGGAAGCAAGCGGCAAGCGTTCGTGGTTGTAGGGTTTACGCTTTAGGGTTCTCAACACCCTCACTGTGCCTTCGTCCCTTGAGTTGATGACCTCTGCGACTGAGGGTTTCTGTCTACCAGGTCAGGGTACATACTGTCTGCAGCGAGCAGAAATACCGAGTGTTTCGACACATCTTCCCTCTCTTGAACCATGGCAGAGCTAGAGTTGTAGACTGAAGACACATTGCCAGTGTCGGCTGCCGAGTATGCACGATGAGAGATGGACGGTGCCCATCGAATACTGCAGCGTCCTCCATTTCGTTCGGAAGCATCTTCTCTTTGTTGAAGCCCATGAACTTAGCATTTGGCCAGTCTGGTTCCACGGTCCCTCCAATCTCCGCAATGCACATACAGACGGCCACGAATTTGCTAAGACTGAAACAGTCTTATCATGCATTCCTGCTGCTACAGATTGTGCTAACGCCGATCATGCAGACCGTGCTTAGCTCAAGCGTGGTGGGTAACAGGTGGTACGAGAGAGCTTGCAGTCGGTGTCCGAGAGCTCAGCAAAAAAAGTCTTGTCCAGCTGACGAGTAATGGCCTGCGCACCGGCTGCATTCAACGACTGACACGCCTTTGCGTTAGCCAGTTGCCAAAAACGATGCATTCCTGTTTGATGCCAGGCAATCGTATCCATGGACTGCAATAATTGACCCTCTTGATACCGAAGGCTAACCTCTGTCCAGCATGGCCTGAATCTGCTTGTGTCTGCGGGCCTTTCCGGCACTGATCCTCCTTGGTTTCGTTCACAGAATATAAGGCTACTATGCAGTGTGGCGCTGCCGCGCGCGGCTGAAAGTCGCCTGTAGCTCAGGCACTGGCGACCAATGCGTTGGAAGATCTTCCACCCTCGGCTACCACAGATTACAAGGCCGGCAGCAGCCGGCTGAAAGCAAGCAAAGCCGATGCAGCCCAAGAGCGTCAATGACAGGATGTCCTGCTTGGTCACGAACCTGGCTGCACTGTCGGCATGAACCGACGGGACCGCGGTGTCTTCCAATGGAAGCAGTCGTCGTGGTCGTAGTGCAAGTACTGGTAGTAGTAGTAGTAGTAGTAGTACTACTACTACTACTACTACTACTACTAGTACTAGCCGCAGCAGCAGCAGCAGCAGCAGCAGTAGTAACAGCAGCAGTAACAGCAGCAGCAGCAGCAGCAGCAGCAGGAGCAGGAGCAGGAGCAGTAGCAGTAGCAGTAGCAGTAGCAGTAGCAGTAGCAGTAATAGTAGTAGTAATACTAGTAGTAGTAGTAGTAGTAGTAGTAGTAGCAGTAGCAGTAGCAGTAGCAGTAGCAGTAGCAGTAGCAGTAGTAGTAATTGTAGTAGTCGTCGTAGTAGTCGCAGTAGTAGTAGCAG
>CAJNJA010038409.1:6177-28441 GCA_905231915.1 Symbiodinium necroappetens
CTACTCCTACTACTACTCCTACTACAGCTACAACAACTACTACTACTACTACTACTACTACTACTCAATATGCGAAGCCCTCGAAAGGTGGGGGCCCCTAACTTTACGAAGCCCTCACGTACCGGGTTACGGCTTAGGTTTTTGGATGTCGGGCCTATGGGGTCCTTGTCTGCTTGCAGAAAGTCGGTGGGCCATACAGGGAATTCCCCCAAATAAGGCCTCTTAGCTTCATGAACTAGATTAGAATTTGCGTAATTAGGGTTTAGGACCTTATGGCTACTCTTCAACCAAAGCCGGCCCCAAAGCTGGTATTTGCTTGTCCAAAAACATCCGGAGGCCACGGAGATTCTCCGTGAATCCTGCAATAACATCCGCTGCGCCAAAAAGTTTTACAGACACGGACCTAAGACACTAAATCGCATCTAGCATGCATTGCCTTGCTGGTTGCGGTCAAAAGCCCGAACACTGTGAATCGGCAACCTCTCATAATAGTCCCTAAACGCAAACTCCTTAATTTAGACAGCCACTCCCTCGCGAATTTCTCAGGGTTTTTTGATTTAACAACATGTTCTGCTGTAGCTGAGCAAAACGAAGTCCTCTCGTCCTTTCAAGAAACCTCCCAGCTTCGCGAGAGTCTCTGAAGAGTTTAGGGACCCAAAGCCAAATTCCTAAACCCTAAACCCTAAAACCTAAACCCTAAACCCTAAAACCTAAACCCTAAACCCTAAAACCTAAAACCTAAACCCTAAACCCAAATACTTGGAGACTGGGGGTCTGCTGGGCCGCCCGGCTCTGTCAAAGGCCGAGGGCGCCGGCATGGGCAGCCACCTGATGCATAGACTATGACATAATATTATGATATGCTTCATTCTGTTCCTTTATATCTTGGTTATATCTATGTTAAATTTTATATTACTGTTATTGGTTCATTGTATCCATAGTATATGAATATGATAATACTTTTACAGATCCTGATAACGGAACGTGCAAGCCTACATTCTGCAGCAAGAACAATGTCACAACTGACAAAGAACTCAGCCCTGTAAACACACCACAAAAATCACGCAACCCCGACCACAGAAACCTACACAAGCCTAGGCCCAGAAGCAGGGGAGACGCAGTGCAAGGCTGATGGCTTCCCCCAGCTGTGGCAAGCTTAATACTCTGAGCTGTAACCCTTAAACCCCAAACCGGCAGGAGCTCAACCCGACCAGAACTTCGGCAAAAGATGCTGAACAGCATGAACCCGACAAGCAAAAAAAAAAAACAACGACGACAAGGCCCTTCAAGTTCCATATGCATATAATTTGTCTAGGCCAAGAGAAACCATGCACAGCCCTAAACCCTACACCTTAAGTCCTGTACACCGTAGAAGAAAGCGAACCCAAGGCCGGGGCTCATTGGATGAGTTCCGCGCATACCGCCTGGCTTCTGGGATACGGAAGAGGGTGGACAAAAAGGGGTGCCTCAATAAGTGACACACTGCCGGGGGCCGGGGGGGGCGGGGGCTGGTATTTTTTACTACGAGATCTTAGGGACTTCAAGGGGACATTACAGAGGACGATGGGGGTTGCTTTTCGGAACAGATAGTTTAGGATTTAGGGTTTAATCTTTGGGAACAGGCAGTTGCCCGAAGTTGCATAAAGAGTTCTAGAAGTCAAGGTTTAGCGTTTAATTTTGGGAAGAGATAGTTTGAATAAGTTGCAGCGCCTGGAATGCTGAAACCATTCTGCAGAGCCTCCATGCCAAACCCTGCAACCCTACCCTACCCAACAAAAAGAAACCTAGAATCAGAATCGCCGAAAAGCACCTGAGCAATGCAGCTTTTTCTAATAACCCTGAACCAACAGCCAAAGCTGGAGCTCAAACTCCCGGCAAATCCCATGCGCTTGGTCCCTGGCGCAGTCACGTGCTGATCGGGCATCATCATGCCATACATCACCGGCGTGTTGACAATGAACACCTTGTTTGGATTTCGACATACATGGATTCAGAATTGGAGAATTGGAGCGTTCCGAGGTCCATCAATCCTTAGGGATGCAGGATTTGAAAGCTTCATACAACAATCTCAACCCGTGACTCATCCGAGCGACACCAGAGGCACGGATGCTGAGATGTGTAAATGAAAATGAGCTGTATGAAGTTTCTGTCAGAGTCACTTGGCCCTGAGCCCAATTGCTACATCCGTAAGAGCCTAAGATTTTTCTCCGTACTATAAGGTAGGAACCTTCGCAGTGGGGTCCGGAACCTCGTGGGGGAACCTGCGTACTGGGAAGAGATCATGATGTCCTAAAAAGGTAAGGACTCTCTGCTTAACGAATTCGCTCTCAGCTGCGCACCGAGAACTCTGGCATCCCGGTCCGGAGACCCCCTGGCACCAGCTTGAGGCTTCGAAGGGTTCTCTTGAGAGGTAAAACCACATGCAATCCGCAGCCCCAGCGGTAGCCCGAAAACCACGCACCTCAAAGCCCTGAACGCTGAACTTCACCGCAGCGTTTGTGGGACCCGATGTTGTCCGCCAGGCAGGTAAATGCTGACCCCACAACTCATAGGTCAGGAAGACTACATGGAGTACTGAACCCGGAACTCAGAACTCAAGACCGAAAATCCCAACCAAAACCCTGAGTCGAGAGCGACTTCAAACACCAAACACCAAACTCTAGACCCTCAACATGCCTCAACCCGAAACCCTCAACCCTCAGCACCCCAACTGTAAACCCTAAACCCTAAACCCTAAAACCCTGTTGCTCGCTACGCAGCCTTCCAGTCCTTGAAGTCCCTGGGCCACGGTGAAGTAAGGCATGGGCCTGCCACGGAGTCTACGAGCGGAGGGAGGCTCGCTTTGGGTTGAGGGTTTATAGGGTTTAAGGTTCGGGGCTCTGGGTTTAGAGTTTATAGAGACTCCGCACATGGCATTAAGCGGATCTCCTTGGAACTTTTCTGTGGCTTTATAAATATAGGGTTTCAGGCTTCATATTTTGCTCAGCAGGCCTGCAGGTTTATAGTCTTGGGTTTGGGGGTTGACAACACGGTAAACTTGAGTTCAGAACACAAGGTTCAGGATGGTTCAGGGTCATCGGGTTTCACGTCCATGCTTGGGGTTTATAAGGGTTTGGGCCGGTTTGGGATTACGACGCGCGCCTATGCGCGTGGGAACGGCAACTAACTAAGGACTGCCCAGACGTGCTCCCGAAGGGCTCACCAGGCCTTCCTGAGCTATTTGGGGACCCTCCTCTGTGGTGGCACGCTTTCCGGGTTAGGGAGGAGGGTTCTCGAAACCAGCGCCAGCTCAATGCCACAGTATTATTATGTTTGGTCACTCAAGTGTGACTCTTCTTCTGCATACTGCGGGTATGGTATTTGCACTAGACTAGCTACTAGTTGATGGTGGCGGCAAGGGTAGCTGTAAAAGGTAAAAGAACAGAGTGCCAGAGTCTCTCTGCAGACGACGTAGCATGCATGCCACCGAAAGCTGACTTCGGCACTCTGAAAGCAGTCTAACACAAAGCCGGGAACGCCCCATCATCACACGATTGCGCATGACGTCGTCCATGGTGGCCGCCATGCCAACCTCGGTTCCCCAGGTGCAGAGGGCTTCATATCCATGTTCAGCATCATGACAAGTTTTGTAATTAAGATTGCCACCATACTAGCGCTGTCATACTTCTGCTGATGAAGAAGACGCGGCGATGGCAGAGGTAGTGGCGGTGGTGGTCGTAGTGGTAGGATGGCAGCAAACTAGAATTGCAATGTTAATGTTGCGCCGCCCTTTTACGTAGTGTGTCCCAGAACCATGAGATTCTAAACTAAGTTCGAATCACAGTCAACACGGATTCCAAGTGTTGCCCCTTGCAAGCTCAAGTGACCATCAAGCCACCCAAACGCCTAGGGGATGAAGCAAAACCGAAAGGAACCATGCAACACTTGCAGCTGAAACCTTTGCAATATCGATAATGTCGAAACAACTGCTCAACTTTCAACAGCTGCCTCGCCCCACGCGCCCCAGTGGATGGCGGTGCAAGGCTTGCCCATCGCCACACGGTGCCTTTCTACACCAGAACATCTTAAGAACACAAAGATGCCCCTTCAGCAAGATCGTAAACATGGTATGACTTTCAACATGACCAAAGGCATTGTGGTTGTGGTCGTGGCGGCAGCGGCAGCAGCAGCAGCAGCAGCAATTTGCCGTAGTTGTAGTGGTTATCATCATCGTCGTCGTAGCAGCATCGAGAGCAGTAGCAGCAGCAAAGTCTCTGGATAGATCTTGGCAAAGCCTTCATAATGATAGGCGACAATGTCGATGACGGTTACGGGGTCTAGCCTAGAATCCTCTGGTTCCATTAACATTCATAGCCATAGCGCCTGAGCCTCAGTGGAGGCATTGCACCCCAAGCTAAAAGCCTCAAGCCCGCAGAACTTAAAACATAATCCCTGCCAGGAATGCATAATGCAGCCTGAAGCGCCGTATAGGAACTAAGCTATCGACAAGGATAATTCCGAACACCATGCGTGATAGACCTTACTTAGCAGCCCCTTTGCTCCCTGAAAAGGTGTTCAACCTTCATAACTATACTAAGTTGGAGCATCCGAAAAGGTTAAATGTCGTTTAAGTTTCTCAGTTCCTTATTAGCGATACCTTTCTTGAGGAGAGGCCTGTCTACTGTACAACCATAGAGGGGCCGTAAACAAGAATTTCAGTGTGTTCAGGCCCTCTAAACCATATACAGCTGAACGCTAAGCCCTATACCCCTAAACCCTAAAAGCCGGAAGCCCTAAATTCTAAACCTACCAAATCCTGAACCCGAATTAAAGTACCAAGCCGAAAATCCTAAATTACCAAACCCTTAACCCTGAAATACCGGTAGGTCCAGGTGAGCTCTTCTCGCCTTGCCAGACCGTCGAGGCATGCGTTGGAAGCTGAGTAGTTCACCTGCATTTCGGGCTTATAGTATATAGGGCTTGGGGTTTAGAGGTTTTAGGGTTAAGGGGTTTAGGGTTTATAGTAAAAAGGGTTTATAGTATGTGGGGCTTAGGCTTTAGAGGCTTTATAGGGTTTAGGGGCTGAAAGGGTTTGGGGTTCAAGGTTTAGGGCCGTTTAGGGTGTCTGGTTTAGGGCTTTGGTTCGGGTTTACGGCTCAGGGCTTCAGAGGTTGAGGCTCTGCTCTTAGCCCCAATTGGGACCCCTAGACTGACAGTCCCCCTAAGCCCGAAATCCAAGATTCCTAGCCTCCCAAAGCCAGTAACTAAGCCCGAAAAGGCTTGGGCCCGAGGTCGGCCACGGTTCAGGGCTCCAAAGAAGTGTTGAGAGCTCCAGAAAAAAGCTTTTCCTCTTTGGAGTTTAGAGCTTACAGTATACATAAGGTGCACGAGGGGTCTCGATATTGTTTTCCCAGAGAGAGAGAGAGAGAGATATATATATATAATAGTATGTAATATATACAGTTGATGTATAAATAGGGGTAGAATAGAAGGGTTCAGGGGTTCTTGGGCTTCGGCTTTGTTGGTATGGTCATGGTCAAGTCCATGGCCTATGGATCGAGCTCACGACGCTGCTGTACTAGCCCAGACCCATCAGAGCATCTCAAGCGTGGCTCGCGGTTTAGGGCCTAGGGTTCATACACCTCGAAAAAACTATTTGGCCAACCCCTCCGGTCCTCTCCGCGCCCAAAGTAAAGCCCAAAGCCCGAAATCCTACACCGACGCTTTTTGAAGTATAGCGTGCAAAGCCACAAACCCGAGATCCTAGCTGCACACCAAGTTCCACCGTTTTAGAGTTGAACCTTCAGGGGGCTGTAGGATTCTGGGCATTGGGGTTAAAAGATTTAAGGATCTGAGAGCGTATTGAGCACCCGAAACGTCGGTGACCGCAGGCCTGCCCCATGTTTCCTTGCACGGCAGAGTTTTCAGTCTAGGGCTTGCCAGAGAGACGCTTGCATCCAACCGCGGCAGGTGTTGACTGAATCTCGAAAACGCCCTTAAGCCTTCGAGCTTTTACTGTAAACGGGAGTAGTCAAGGCTTTTTGGCTTTCGGGTCTAGAGTGACTTTGGGAGCAACAAACTCTGCAGTTACTCTCTCCACTGTCACCGGGACTGGGTGCACCACCGTAGGCAGACGTTGAGGAGAACCTCTGTCTTCACAGCTTTTTTAGGCAGGGTTTAGGTGAGGGTTTAGGATCTATATAGAACCTGGGGGTCTATTTAGGGTTCGGGGGTCAGACTTAGGGTCTCTAGGGAGCCTAGTCAGGCTCTGTCTGTCTGTTCTGCTTCCATGAATCCGTCTATGACAAGTCAATGATTCGTCTCCTGCCTCTCTGCCACCGTCTCTCTCCGTAACTAGAACTTCTCTGGCCTGAGCCACGACAGCCCTCATGTCATCTTCTACATAAGTTAAGAGCTTCAACAAGAAGGGTTAGTTTAGGCCTTCAAGATGCCTTTTAAGGGTTTGGGTCTTAGGGGTTTAAGGGATCCCCACTAATCGAAGCCTTGAAAGGAGGACCCCAAGGAGGGACCCCGTACGGTTCAGAAGCCATCACATCTGTGGCGAAGGGCGGGCATCCTACACGTTGCACAACGGCCGGATAATGTATAGACTTGTGATGAATATACCCTCTTCTGCTTGAAGGGCCTTCACAGTACATTAGGATTCGTGCTCCAGGCTGTGTGTTTAATAAGTTCCGCATGTATTCGGGTAGTTCTCTAAATTAGGCTCCCTTTTAGGGCCCTTGGGGACCTAGACAGGGGACCCTAATTCAGAGAACTACCCATGTGTGCATCCGCCGAGGCTTGTTTTGTTTGAGCGCCAGCACCGCCAAAGTCGCCCTTAAGGCCTGACACCTAGAGAGTCGCCTGCAAAAATTACAACCCTCCATAGCCTGAGCCCATCGCCTCAATCCGAAATGATTCTAAACCGTGGTTCCTAGCCACGCTTCTGCGCTTCAAGCCCAGCCCTCCAGGGCCGAGACGTGCCGAAACCCTGAAACTGCAAGCAGAGGCACACCCAGAAGAATCGGAGGTTCGGGTTGCTGAACCTCTCCAGCCTTGGCTCGACATCTCTTTAGGGTTTAGGGTTTAGGGTTTGGGGTTTCAAGTTTAGGGTTTCGGGTTTGGGGTTTAGGGTTTGGGGTTTGGGATTTAGGGTTTAGGGTTTGGGAATTAGGGTATGGGGTTTAGGGTTTCTCTGTAGGCAGGGGTTGGGAGGATGGCGTGGAGCTGGGGAACCGGGGTTCGGGTTTGGGACTGCCGCTCGGGGGCTTAAGGTACAGTTGAAGTCTTGTTTCGCGCTTTGGGTAAGGATGCGCATGGAGAGGTTGTGGATCCTGACTTAAGGTGCGGGTATAATCTTGGATCGTTACGTGGGTAGCAGGACTCCGGTGGTTATGAATTGTGGGATGGAACAAATGCCAAGGAATAATGTGATCAGATGGCACAGTACATAGACTAGAGCATGTGCTCAACTAGAAAATACTTCGGCCTTACTAGAATATTCTACTTTGGCCTTAAAGTAGTCCCGATTTGGGGACTTTAGAGCAAGGGAGCCTACAGACCAATGTTGCCAAGCTGCGCATCGTGCAGAAACAGCGCTGCGCGATGCTTCGAGTCGTAGACCGCCTGTGCCGACGACGGTTTAGGCTTTAGGGTTTAGGGTTTAGGCTGAAACTTCGAAGCTCTGAACTCAACAACTCGAGGATGGACTCTGCTTAAAGCGCTTTAGATTCCGGGGGCGTAGGTAGCCTCTTGGGTTTCGAGCCTAAGATGGGCATCAAGCCACCTTTAGGTTACTATCCGGTACATCTCAAAATGTGAGTATGGACAGCTTGAAACAACAAGGAATGTGACCATTCCATGCTCTATGCATCCCTGCATCTTATGCCCGGGATTGAAAAGGCACCTCGAACTTCTCCCAGGTCTGGTTGGGCAGCATTGAGTCCTGGCAGGCATGGAGCTTTCTGGATGCTGGTGTCTGAGGCTGCGTGCATATGCTGCATGCATCCATGCCTAAACAATCATAGATACTAAACCCAAAACCCTAAACCGTACCCATGTATATCTGGACCCAAAAGGCTGCACCGGACTGGCCTGCAGGACGCCTGCAGAGTGGATGAAGCCTGTCAGGTTCGGCGACACCTGCGAGGAATGCAGAAGTTCAACGCGAACCCTGGAGACCTTTAGGGCCATTTTCAGTATCTTCGGGCTCAGGTTGTCGAATGGCGGTGGGGCTCAAGGTTCGGGGTGGTCTCGCCGGTGGGGAACCCTTTCGAGTTCCAACTTTGCGGGCGCTAGAAGCCGCCAGAAGGCGACTTACTTGGAGGATCATGGGACTTAGTGAGTCGGGTGATAAGTGCCTGAATGAGGGTAAAAGTAGATATGGCTACCGTACTTACGAAGCCCCCTCCGGCTCACGCCAGGCCTCCTGCACGAACTTGTCGACAGCTGCCTGGGAGCCTCATTCAGAGTTTCCAGACGTATAGGGCCCTTTGTGCGCATCCCTAAACCCCAAACCCTAAGCCAAAGATAACAAAAACAATGAAAATAGCCCATGGGCCATAATTGTTGGGAGAATACACGCACTTCGGCTGGGGAAGTGCCGCCTTTTTCAGAGCGCCGTACTCCGTAGTGGGGGCCAAGGGGCCCTAAATGTCAGCTTCGATTGCCAAACTCTTGAAGTTTAACTGAATCCCAAACCTGACCCCCAAACCCTCAAGCTTAACCCTCAACCCAAAGCCCTTAACAAACGCTTGTACCCCTAAACTCTCCAAGGCTTGAGAAGCCGGCCCATGTCCATCTTCCCCTGCACGACGGAGACGCCCAGGGCATCTGCCTTGCTTTGCACCTGTGCAGACACGAGAACGGTTGGGGTTTAAGGTTCAGGGATTAGGAGTTTAGGGTTTGGGGAGGAGAGAGAGCCCGGTTCCCCTGAAACTAAGAACTGAATGCTGAGGCGATGAGGTTGCTTTGGTTTTATGAGTTCGATTGTTCAAGCCTTGATGTAAATATCAGCCTCCTTACTTAAGGGCCAAAATGTATCGCACCCATATCGAAGTGGATCGGGATTTATGAACCAAACCGTTCTAGGACTTCGGCTTTAGGGTTTATGAACAGATGCTCGGCGTTAGGTTTCAACATCGCGTAGTGCATGATTTGGGACGGTGATTCAGGCTTTGGGTAGGAGGTGGCTTGTTGAGCACCCTGCATGTCCAGTCCAGTTGGTTCCGCATTTTACCACATGTTGGTTGCAATTGCCTGGATTCTTGATAAAGGACTTAATTGGAGTTACCATAAGACAGAAACCCTATTATTTACTATAGACCCCTGTTATGGCAACTTAAATTAAACTCTTGACAAGAAGCCAGTTGCGAGCGGCCTGTCATCCCCGGTAGCTTGTAGCTTGGCTACTCTCTTGCGCAGGGCGCCCCAGGTCCGAAACCCAACTAGAAAAATGTAAAAAAGTGTGGGTGTGTGTGTGTGTGTAAGTACATGTATATATGTATACACAAATATATGTGTATAGCTTTGTTTGTTCATATCTGTCATGTGGAAAACACATACACTATTGTAGCGTTTCCTTGACCTTACTCGCAGAACTCCCAAGTGTGTACCTAAGCCGTTCTTATACATACCACCAAGTCTGGACAGCCTTGTTCCACAGCGGGATGTTGAGGTCGCTGATTTTGGCCGATCGGGACATGAACCTCGCGAAGATACCAGAAGCTAGCAGCAGGCCGAATCCGTCATTCGTGGCAGGCGAACCCAGAGGCACAACTCGCAATGAGAGATCCGCAACCCAGACTGTCCCAAACCATAAATCTAAAGTCTAAACCCTAAACTGTGTGCACGCTAACCTGCTGCAAGTCAGACAGCCCCGGACTCTCCGCCACTAAAGCCACTAAGCCGAAGATTCTAAAACATTGCGAGGATCCTCTCTATGATGTGTCCATGTCCGGGATCTTCCCGACTCTTCGGGGTATAGCGCGAACAGCATGACAAAACACCACTATTTAGCAGACACCTGCAGCATAGTCAGCAGGTCCCTGAATCAACCCTAAGCCCGCGGCTGAATGGAGAAGCCGGGCTTGTACTTGCCACCTGGGCTTCATGTAGAGTGCGCATCATCACGCAATCAAGATAGGCAATCTAAGGGTCGCAATTTCCTCCGCCCCTTTACCATAGGTCTTTACCGGCTAATGGTGGTTCTTAGTTGGGAGCCTTGGCCCGTCTTTGTTTGTGGGTTTTAGGTCTACCTCACCCCTTTGAGTCGAGGCCAGCTCTCCGAGGCGCGAGCCGCTGGCTTTCATCTGCTTCTCTGCGCGCTCCAGCAGCCAGGAGCCCATGACCTAAGGGCCCCAGAGGCTGACACTCCCGGATCCCCATGAGACACTGGGTCACTGGGTTTAGGGGGTTTGGGGTTTAGGTTTTAGGGCTGACACTCCCCGGATTTTCAGAGACTCCACAAGCGCTAGAAGGTAGCACTTTCCCGAAAAAAAGCATGCAGTAGGGACCACATACAAAAGGCCCTGAACATTCCTTAAACTACAGTACTAGCGTAGGGACCAGTTACAACTACCCTGTATTTCGGGCTTAGGGCTCTAGTTGAGGAGCAAATCGAGAGTTATCAAACTCTGAGTAGTTGGAACAGGGCTTGGCACTGGTAGGGTAAGATTATGACGCAAACCAGTATTGTTTCTGTGGTTTTTTGTCTCGGAATGACATGATGGCTGTCTTTGAAATCACAGCCTCAGTATTCAGGCTTGTCGAGTTCTAAGTGCTGAAGCGCAAGGGGGTTGGTGGACACGGCATCATCAACTTTTGCTAAGGCTTGGGCGGGGGGAGGGCGAACTCTCTGTGTCACCGTTGACACCAGAAACACCTTGAAAACTCTGAGATAGACACGTGATAAGCTCCAGGTCAAAGGAAGCCACTACTAAACTCTGAACCCTTCACCCTCAACTTAACGGAAAAAGTTCTAATTTATTACAAGTATACTGTCCTGGGTCCTAAAGCACTATTCTAATTATTAAGGCCCCTACATTAAGTCCTTATAGTAACCCTTATGGAACCCTTTACAAAGAACCCTATTCTAATTATTATAACCCTTATGGAACCCTATTTCATCTATTAAGGCCCCTAGATTAAACCCCAAAGCCTCCAACCTGAAAGCTTCCAGGGTCCTGGCCAGACCCAAAGCGCCGTTACCGCCGGAGATGGCGATGATGCCCTCGCTGGGCACATCCTGAGAACCCATCTGCAGGGGCTGCATGGGGGCTTCGGGTTCTAGAAGTTCCGGGCTTTTGGGGTTCACTTCAGGCTGATTCAAGCTGCCATAATCGTCAACTCTCTGCAGCTCTTTTACACTCTGCACTGGGGCTTCTTAAATGATCTTAAATGGGCAAAGAATATTCGAACATACCGGGTTGTGGACTTCACGGGCCTGTGGATTTTGGAGTGTAGGATGCTTCGAGCGGAACGACACGCTTCAGTAGGGATTGCACCTGCTCATCGCGGTCGTCAACATACTCCTGAAAGGTTGGCTTTGATCTGCATGGGCTGACCAAACCTGCTCATAAAAAATGGACAGCTCCAAGCACAACCCTAAACCCTAAACCCTAAAACCCTAAAAACCCTAAAGCCCTAAACCCTAAAGCCTAAATCATCCTGAACGTCTATACCAAGCCGCAGCCTCAGGCCTGAAGCCATGGAAACTGCAGATTGCAAGCCTCCGTACCTTCCTCTAAAAATTAGGGTTTTTTTTTAGGGTTCAAAAAAACAGAAGAAATAGCTGGTTTCTCTATCTAAGCCCTGCTAAACCAAAACATGTTTTCTATACAAACAAACAAAAAAACAAGTAACCAAACAAAACACTAATTCGAAACCCTAAATCCTGAACCTGAACGATAAACGCCCAAAACCAAGGCCACGGCCCATGGCTTTGAGGCCTTTGTCTCGTACTCCCGCGACAGGAACTGCCTGTAGACAAAGCGCCTGGGAGTCTGGCTAAGGGGTTTGGGCGAAAAAGGTGTGTGTGTGTATTATATATATATATGTTTATTTATTTATATTTATATCTATATTTATATTTATATTTATATTTATATTTATATTTATACTTATATTTATATTTATATTTATAATTATATTTATATATTAATATAAATGTATATTATTATTGTTTTTATATTAATATATATATATACTAATATATATATATATATTTATATTTATTAATATATATATATATAAATATATATATATACATACGCACATCTATGGTTTTAGCGGTCAATGAATCAAACAAAGGAGCCTACAACCTCAAAACATCTCAAACCTTCACCCAAATAACAACAAAACAACAATGCATGCTTCTTGGGGTCTGCCTGAAAGAAGAGCCTCTCTGATCGCCCAGGCTCCCGGACCCATGCGGGCGGTCGTGGCGGATGCCCCGGTAGATCGGGTAGGGCCAGCACTGCCTGACGGTGTTGACCTCGGGCGTAAGGGGGGAAGTTCAGGGTTGGGCTACCCATAGGCCCCTAAGTAGTTCCTTTTTGCGATTACCTTGTGGGATTCTAAATATAAACCATAAAAAGGATAGGGGCCTGTGGGTAAAGGTGGTCTTGAAACAGGCATGACATCCTGAACCTTACATCCCAAGCCTTCATGAATCCTTACACCTCCAACCACAAACTCAAGGCCCCCAAGCAACAAGGGATTCTGGGCCCACTGTCTGCGGTTCGTTGTTTCAGGAAGAAAAGTTGAATGTAGTTTCGTACCAGCCCACCACGAGGTTCAGGGTGCTAGATTTTATCTTTTTGTTCCCAAGTACTGAACTTGGCTATCTTATCTTAGGTTTGCACGAGCTATTTAGCCATCTTACAATTGGTTTGCACGCGCTGTTGTAGAGCTTTTGCCAATAGTCCGACGAACATGTCATTCTCACCGTCGAGCTTGCATCTGAGAAGAGGAGAAGTAGATAGCACAACACTTGAAACCTTGGTCCCAGCGCCCCAGACCCTAAACTGAGAGCACTGAGGCCGGGGCCCCGAAAGTGCCTAGCCTCATCCAATTTGTTCGGTCACTGTGGTCTAGCAGTCTAACAAAGGGGCCTTGCCAATTAGAATTGGGATCCCTGAATTGGGGTCCCTTTTAAGGTCCCCAATGTAGTATGGCAGAGGACCCTGTTGGAGAGAACTACCCATGTAGGGGCTGACAGGGGGCCTGAACACTTCAAGCAGGGATGCTGTTGCTCTGCAGTCACAGCTCTATCGCAGGCGTGAGCCTTGCCAACCCAATCAACAACTCGGCTCTTGTCGTGGCCTACATCATACTTCAGAGAGTCGGAGTTTGCGTCCTCATCCTAAGCCCTAAACCCTAAACCCATACTTCAGAAAGTCGGAGGTTGCATCCTCATGTCCTAAGACGTGCACACATGTCCTGGCATCTCGGCATCAATTGCTTCGAGCCGTGCTTTGCCCGAAGAATGACAATCTTCGTTCTTATGTGTCAAGGTTCAGTGATCTTCGCTCACACAATCCAAAGTTCGAGCTTTGCCTCGAACAGATTCGACATGGGCTGACACCCCTGAATCGGAAAATTGGTGGAAGCGCGACCTTACGAAGCCGTCTTGTAAGTTGCAGCTTCGCAGCCGTACCTACTTCCTCACGGTCGCAGCCCCAACCTTCACAACCCGAAAGCCATATCCCAGCCTAAACAGCTCCGAGGACAAAGGTGGGATCATGTCCGGGCGGTCGAGATATTCCTCAGCCACGCTCCGAGGATTGTCTAAACTCCTGAACACAAAAGCCTCTCGAAGCGCGGCCTCTGAGTCCCGAGGAATTCATCATGTGTTTAGGGATCGGCTACAGGGCTACGGCGTCTATAGGTTTACATGGATTGCACGAGTGACTATCAGACCGCAAACATTGCCTACTGTCCTTTGAGCTAAAACATGGGAACACGGAAATTGGACTTGGCTGGAGATTGAGATCATGGGTCCAAAGAGGTTCAGAAGAAATCAGCACATGTGCCTTGCATCCATCAGAATATTTGTGAGCTGGGTGCAGAAAAAGTCATTCATATCTGAATCTAGCCAATGACAAGGCTGCTGAGCACTGGCCTGCATATGCCGTTTTGCTCATCTTCGGAAAAAAAACTGGGGGCAACTCCACAGAAGTGGAGGCTGAAAACAACAATAATGATGCTGCCTACGACGGTGCTACTCATCGCTCGCCACCAACCGACATGGCTGTCTTAACCGTCTCAACTCTTGAAAGCAGAACTACCTCCCCCCCCACTCTCCCTGGGTCTCGGACGACATCGATGACCTGTGGCTTCGTGTTAGCCGGAGGTACCGCCATCCCGAAGCTGTAAACTTAAAGCCCCGAGCAAACAAAAACTCGCAAACCGACGTCCTAAGCCACTAAACCCCAAGCCCTAAGCCCAGTAGGCCCTGGAGGCCCTACACATGTAATAGGCAACGTGAAACCTTAAACTCCTGACGCCACTCAGTCACAAACTGCAAACTCCACATCCCTAAACTCAAGACAAAATGCTGAATCCCAAACAATAATCCATACCTCCATCATCCAAGGCCTAAGATCCAAAATCTCATCTTCAAAAATGTAGCCATCCCTAACCTCCCGATAAATACTCGATTCCATCTTAACCTCACGCTTGCTTCTCAAACCTTGAAGGCCTAAACTCCCAAATCTAGATCTCCAACGAAGCCCTCCTAAGTCGTCCACTACTTTGCCCGCCCGCCGGAAAGCCCCCAAACATTCCTCTGCCGCCCTTCCAGGCAGGACCTGTATGGGGATGCCCAGCTCTTGCCGAGCGGTGTTCATCATGCCAAAGATAGTGGCCTCGTTGGAGAGGTGGTTCCAAGGCGTTAAGCTTACATTTGCTTACATGTTCACGATTGTGGCCGTTTGCCGGGATGTGCGGTAGAATGGCGGGGGTGCATTCACCAGGAATCTTCACTTGCTGCGAAGAGTATACTGGAGAGGGTCCACTGCAAAACTATCCCTGCATGCTATGCGAACAGGGATATCGCATTCAGGCATCGGACAAGCAACATGCAAAAGCGCCACTGAGGAAGAGACTCCAGACACGATGCTCAAACCTCAGGAACCCGGCCCGTGCCATCCTGTGAGCTTTATGGTCAAAGTGCACCAGGCGAGCGTGTGAAGACTCTGCAAAGTATGTCAAACCAAAGGTCACTGAGGTGATGTCATTGCACTAAGGTGACCATGGTGGTGATGAAGGTGGTGATAGTATTCCTTGTCTCTGCTGTCAACGTGCACTGTTGTGGCGTAATATCACCACACTTTCCAGAGTGATGAATCGCAATACGGCCAGAAATGTGCCAAGGTCGCTTCTCAAGCTGCAAACAAAGCCTAACTGCTACGACTGGAACAGCTCTTACTTACTTATATATATATATATTCACATATTTAGGTTTTACATGTTTGTATATGTATACCTAACGATCCAGGCTCATATGATGTCTATCTGTAGAGCAGGACACGCAAGTTTGCACGACACGACTGGGCTTCCGACCGCGCTGCTTGTGTGAGGCTTCCTCCACTGTGAAGGTGTCCTTGGCTCGGAAAACAGCGTCTCGCGTGAAATTTATTACTTGGGGGGGCTCGGAAGTCGTGGTCTCGACTTAGAGGCTTAATTAGGGGAAGTTGAAGGCTTCGGCGGCTAAAGGTTTCAAGGCTTAGGGCGATTTAGTGTTTTTGTAAGATTGTTGGGGTTGGTGGGATGTTGAGGTTTAGAATTCCGCTGACATCATGCACCATCTGCCGTAGCATGGCTCACATCAGTTTTTGCCGAGGGACATGAGTGAGCACCGCCAACCGCTGCACGCAGCCTTCCTGGCATCCGGCAGTGTACGCACCGGTTTTGGAACGTGGGCAGCAGTTCTCGAGAGAGCTCGGAAACAAGTTAAATGTCTTAAATTTAAAGGTTGAAGAAGGAGGAATTATTGCTGGCCACAGCAATCCTGAAATCCAAAACCCAGCCTCTTTCCCAGAAGCATTGGTATCAACATGGCAAGAACCAGTGTGGAACTGCTGAAGGTGATGAACAAACGCAATACTAGAGTCTTAGTTGAAATTTGGGAAATCTTGAAATCCCTCTGCCCCTTCAAGTTGGCGGCGCATTCAAGCCGATAAGCTTTGCCTTGGAGGGTGAAAGGGTATCTAGATGTCGCAGACGAGAGTAGTTTGGGGTTTGCTGGAAGATGCAAAGGTCAGCCATGCACACCCTCAGCCCGAAACTCAAAAGGCAAAGGGCTCCAGGGACATACTGCAGCAAGCATGCCGGGTTCCACATGCTTCATCATCGACTGAAGCAAGAGGAAGAGGAACTTGTCCACTGCCGACTGCTGCGCGATGACATCTGCAGTGCTGCTGCCTCGGTGTCGGGTCTGCGGGGCCGGTTTGGAGCGGGACGCAAGTTGCTCAGCAACCTGCTGAAACAAGCTGGAGGGAAGTGCGAACGAACCGAAGGAACCTAGCAGGAACGAGGTAGAGTCTGCAATTTCCGCGTGACAGCCTGGGTGAATAAACGTTAAACAGCACAAACGATCTCTCGAAGAAGAAGCGCAGCTAAAGCTGCAGTTGAAGCTGCATCCATGTTCCAAAAGCCTGCTCCCAAAGCCCCACAACCCCGAACCCAAAACCCTGTGACTTACAAGCTGTTACACTCAAAAATCGAAATCTGAACCCTCCACCCCAGCACCCTGAACCCAACCCAAAAAACCCTGAACCCAACCCAAAAAACCCGAAACCTAAACCCCAGTCTCTGTAACTGTAGTGGCATGTTCCGAGGGTCCGGCTCTTCGGTGGATCTAATGGGCTTCCCACCACCAAAAGGTCCTCACAAAGGCTACGCCGTAAGGTTAGAGTTATCAGGGGTTTACCGCTTTGCTGCCTCACATTGTTTCTAATGCGAAGCCTTTCTTTCAGATTTACGCTGCTGGGATGTAAACGCTAACCCCCAAAACTTGTAATAAAAGCTTCATTCCAGCTAGACGTTGCCCTATGCTCGAAAGTGGCTGATGCGATGGCGGGAATGGCTGGAGCACTGCATGGCACCCAACAGCGTGTCTGTGCGAGTGCGGGTTGATCTTAGCGGGAAGCTATGCAGCAAGCATCCACGCACGCTATTTTGTGTGGCTGCAGGCATAATGCTTGTAAACTTCATGCTGTCTCTATGATCTCTGAGGTACTCAAACCTTCCCAGAAGTTGTGATTGTGGGTCATTTCGGGTCGTTCCATACCATGGCCGAGAATCCAGCCATGCAGTGCTCGTTTCCACTGAAATGGATACCTACAGACGACCTCTAGATTCCGACACAGCTGCTGGGTGCGTGGCATACTTTCCCTTCGACAGCAGCGTCTCGCAGTCCTCCTGCAAGAAACATGCAGAAGCACACGGCGGATTTTGAATAAGATGTCGCGGGCCATACCCCCAAAACATAGCTCAACGCCCCAAAACCCTAAAGACCCAACCACCAAACTCAGAACATCCCCAAACCCCGAATCCCCTACAAAACGCAAGGCCTAGTTACACAAAGTGACCCGGATCCTGAGTAAGGAGCCGTGGAGGCTTGGTGATAACCTTCTTGGTTCCCACCTGGGCTCACATGGCTCGAGGCTCAAGACTATGTATGTTTCGATGTTTAAGAGGTTCGAACATGTGTTGGGATTGCTGTAACTGATTGCAGGTTGAGTTGGAAGGGTCCGAGGCTCCTGTATATAATGGAAACTGCCAGGGATTGTTGGGGGTATATGCTTTGCCTTTCCGACGAAGTCGCACCTGGTTGGCAACAGCAACGAACTTTACGTACTGTGCGAGCAGTCAGGTCGGTTGAAGGAACACCATCCAAAAGACTGGAGGCTCACACATACCAACAGTGACATCTGCATAGGCAATAGACAACCCATATATGATTCTATGATGGTACTTATTTGTTTTCATGCAGAAGAAACCGTGCCAAGCATATGGCTAGTACCCCAATACAGAACAGGATAGGGGATTCGGGGATGGGACAGCTGCTGCACTTCTTGCAAACAACTCACAGAACAAAACGCGGGTCTGACTGTCGGTGAACATCTGTAAGGCCCTCACTCGCCCCTCCGGCGCTTTCTCCAGGAGCCTGGCATGCACAGATATGGAGAGATTCACTGGAAGGCCACCGCAGCAGGAGCTGAATGGGAATCCGGTATCCCGGGCTTCGACGGATTATTCAGCAACTGTTCACAGCTTCTCTTGCACAAAAAGCCCGATCGGATGCTTCGGTACGGTGGAACACAAGGCACGACATCAAATTGAACTGCAAACCTCTGGAGTCTGCATGCTACATCCTAACACCCTACACTCCGAATCTAGTCCTAGAAGTCTATACATCTTAAAAACCTAAACGCTGAAACCTTTAGAGCTAGACCCCAAGCTCTCGGGCACTACCGACTCCAACGAGCATCTCACAATCCCCACCTGTACAACTTGGTCTGGGGCTTCGGTTCCAGATTTTTGCTGTCTAGGGTCCATGACTGGAAACGCGTAAACAGGCAACACTGCAAGGAAGATGCAGATCAAAACAAGTCTGTGGTACTTCTGACAAAGCCCTGCTTGGTCGGCGAAGACGAGAACGTCCTGATTACGTCCATTTTCAAAACTTTCTCGATTCTTCCACTATTATACAGTGCATGGCCATAGACATACGTATCATCAGGATCCTACATTCGGAGTATCAGGCTTCTGTAAAGGGGGCACTTGCGAGAACCCTACGCTTCATGTGGCCCTTCTGCCGTTGACACCCTATACTACCCTATACCCCAAAGGTCACTGTACTCAACTAGTATATACTTTGGCCTTAAAGTAGCCCCTTTGGGGCCAATGTATATACTATACGAGTACATGGACCCTTAGGGTATGCAACAAGGAAACCTCTGATCCTGTGTCCGTGTCGACTTCCCCAAACCCGAAACCTTAAACCCACAGTTTGGGTTTTAGGGTTTTAAGGTGTTCCGCTTACATGGGCCCCCAGGATGCTCGCGATTGGATGGGGCTTGAGATTGTAAGGCTTTATACGGGGCCCAAACAAGGTTCCAACAACAGGATTGTTTATAGGCTTCCAGGGATTGTATCCTTCCTTGCCGCGGAGGTGCCTTTTCAGCGGAGGCCTTCGGTGAGGCCCTTCGTCGACACTAGCAGCAGTATAGGTCTCGCATGACTGTATACTCTGTGAGGTGGTATGAGAAAGCTGTTTCACGCGAGTCCTTGATGTAGCGGCGTTCCGTGTGTGCGCTGCAATTGTTGCTGCTAAAGCGAAAGCTCCTATTGATGCGCTGCCGAAACTCAGAACCCACACGCTGGAGACTGCACACACCCAACAGACAAACCGACGTGTCCTCGGTCTCCACCGGTGTAATCTCCACCTTCGGAGCTGGCCTGGCATTCAAGCAGTCTGTAGGTGATGCAACCTCCCTTTGAAATACTGTTCTGTGCTTGAGGAGCCCATCACTTAGCCGCCTTAGCCTCTGCTGTGACCATTCTTACCCAACGGTAAGCCTTGAGACGGATCTATAGTCACCTAGCTCTCTTCTTCAACAACCAGGCCCCCCAAAAAATCAAACTCTTTTAAGAAAGACTTAATATATAAGGCCAAAAAGTTTAAAGTTCCCCCATTGGCTATCTAAGCTAGTCTCTGGTTTATATTTAGGATCCTATAAGCTAACCCCAAAAAGGAACTACTTAGGGGACCTATGGGTATAGTCACCTAGTCTCTGACTCTTGAAGGCGAGAAGAACACAACTTCCCCGACCAAGGAGCGCATTTCTGCACTGAGCTGCCTTCGCACCGTGGGCGTGTGACATGCGCTGCCTTTGAGACAGCGGTGCTGTGGGAAATCTCCGGGCAAAGCGAGCATTCGTCAAAGTTATGACAGAGAGAAGCTTCGAAACCAGCTGATGGTTGTGCAGAATTGCCAAGCGATCCTGCAGCCGATCTCGGCTGTAAGAAAACAGTCGAGGAAATGCGGCGATGATGTCCCTGCAAACAGCTGGAGAGAAATAACCATGCAAAAGAAACAACTTTGGAGACAGATTCGCTTCGATACTCAACCCGAGCAGCTGGGGAAAGGTTGCAATCATGTTGGACACCTCGGTCTTGCTCAATCCAACTTCATGCAGCCACTCCACAGTGGGTTTCAAGTTGGCCTCAATGCTGTACCCAAGCAATTGAGGCAAGGTGGCAATGGCCTTGTACGCTTGGGCCTTGCTCAGACCCACCTCGTGCAGCCACTCCACAGTGGGTCTCAAGTTCGCCTCGATGCTCAACCCAAGCAACTGAGGATGAGTGGCGATGGCCTTGGTCACTTGGGCCTTGCTCAGAACCACCTCGTGCAGCCACTCCACAGTGGGTTTCAAGTTTGCCTCGATGCTCAAACCAAGTAGTGAAGGATAAGTGGCCATGGCCTTGGTCACTTGGGCCTTGCTCAACCCAACTTCGTGCAGCCACTCCACTGTGGGTTTCAAGTTTGCCTCGTTGCTCAAACCAAGCAGTGAAGGATAAGTGGCGACGGACTTGGTCACTTGGGCCTTGCTCAACCCAACTTCGTGCAGCCACTCCACAGTGGGTTTCAAGTTTGCCTCGATGCTGTACCCAAGCAAACGAGGATACTTGGCAATGGCCTTTGACACTTGGGCCTTGCTCAGACCCAAATCGTGCAGCCAATCCACAGTGGGTTTCAGGTTGGCCTCGATGCTGCACCCAAGCAACGGAGGGAACTTCCGCAATGCTGCCTCAGCCACAGCCTCTGGCAAAGCGATGACTTCTTGAAGAAATGCGAGGACCTCAGTCCTCCTGCTCTCTGCTGTCCCACCTCCGCCTGAGAGTGTAGCTTCCTGAACGAAAGAATGCGCAGGCTCCAGATCAACCTGGCCAGGGTGAGGAACTTCGAGAATACGTGCTCTTGGTGCAGGACGCAGCAGACCATGCAACTTGCTGGATAAATGCTGTGCGAGTTGCCATACAGTTCTCCTCAGGGATCTTTGGGTGCCAGGCTGCCAAGTACTCACCACAACTTCGATTACTCTGTCGTCGCCTCTGGAGACATTCCGGCCGGCGTGGGCCACCCTTACGACTCGCGAGCCTGCTGGCGCATAATGCATCAAAGCTGCATTCTTGCGTTCGTCTGCGGCAATCCCGGAGGGTAGCTGATGCCGGTAGTATCCATCATATTCTAGGAACAACACGGCATTCTTCTCTTTCAAGACACCAGGCACCGCCAAGTCCGGGCTCAAACGGCTTGACGCCCAGTTCTCGGATGGCTCAACACAAAAATCACGAAATAGCTCTGCGATCGGCTGGTCCGGTGCCAAAAGCACGGCAAGGTGTGACAAAAACTCAACCTCCGCGACACTCCGGAGTAACTGTCGAGGATATCCGGCATTCCACCAAAAGGATGCGCCAGAAACTGCAGGACCAGGCGTCAGAGAGCCAAGCAAGCACAACACACACCCTTGCAAAGCCCTGGTCCGTTGGCACTGGTTTCTTTTTGGCATCCTTGATGCTCGAGCCACATGTTGCAATGCTGGCGCGGGTTCTGACAAAGTACTACAAGTTCCGGCACTCACCTCATGACGAATGACCACGCTCCAATCTGACAACAAGAGGCAGGTAGACTGACAGCAAGAGTTCGCGACGATTTCGCGAACCTCAGCGGCTCAGCGATGTCATGTTGCAAATATGCATAGGTAGAACTCACAGAGAGAATCTCAGGTGCATATGTCACTTCTGTAGCTTCGCCCAGGTTAGGCGCCCAAAGGCTCTGGGCCAACAACTATACTATAACCAATATACATATCCGAATCTTCTATGCGATACAGTACCTGCGGATTCACAGCTTACGTTGCAGGATGACACACGCACAAGCAACCAGCCAGCCAGCCAGCCAGCCAGCCAACCAAACACCGAAACAACGAAACAACCAAACCAACTAAACAACCACACCAATTAAATAACAAAACCAAACAAACCAAGCAAACCAACCCAACCAACCCAACCAAACCAACCCAAACCAACCCGATTTTTGTTGAGTTGGGTTGGGTTGGGTGGGTTGGGCGGGTTGGGTGGCTTGGGTTAGGTCAGGTGGGTTGGGTTGTGTTGGTTGGGTTGTTGGGTTGGCTAACCCAATGCGACCCAACCCAACAACCAACCCACCCAACCCAGCAACCCAGCAACCCAGCAACCCAGCAACCAAGCA
>CAJNJA010038420.1:0-28439 GCA_905231915.1 Symbiodinium necroappetens
CCCATTGGCCACTGGCCATTGCCCCCTCCCCTCACATCCCCGCCATCGCCCCCGGCAACCCCATCGCCCGCCGCCAATCCGCGAACTGCCCCAGGTGCAGCGCCTCGTGCGACACGCACATGAACGAGATCAGGTCGATCATCGTCGGCAAATACGGCCCAAGCCGCCATTCCACTTCCTTGGAGAGCGCCGCGTCGCCCAGGTCACGCAGAGCCTCCTCCACAATCCCGTGCTGCCGCCGGTACTCCTCGAGCACGGATTCGAGCGCCGGGTACGCCGCGTCCGCGTCCGGCAGCCGCCGATCGCTCGGCCCCTTCCGCAGGAACAGCTCGTCGTACAGAGAAGGGATCGTCGGCGCCACCCCCAGGTGCTTCGCGAGAAGCGAAGACCCCGTCACGAGGTGCCCGATCACCCACACCGGATGATGCTCCAGCCCCTTCCCCGCGCCGGCGCACTCGACATCCGCCCCGACCCCCTCGCACAGCGCGCACGCGAACCGCTCGTGAAACCGATACGAAGTCACAATCGGTCCGAGCCGCGCGTTCATCGCGAGGTTGTTCTGGAAGCCCGAAGGCTCAGAGCGTGGCCGACGTGTAGGGCAGCAGGCCCATGTGGCGAGCACGCTTGATGGCCTGCGCGATCATCCGCTGCTCGCGGGCGCTCGTGCTCAGACGCTTGCGGCCGTGGATCTTCCCGTTCGGCGTCATCATCCGGCGCAGCTCGTCGACGTTCTTGTAATCGACAAAGATCGTCCCGTTCGCGGACTCCTTCAGGACGTTCCCCTTGCCCCCGAAACGACCGCCACCCGGACCACCACCGCTGAAATCGCTCGACATACCGAACTCCTCGTCATGGACTGACTCGGCCCACGCACCGGCGCGGGCGACGAATGAAAAGACAGACGGAACAGTCTACCAGAAACCCACCCCCCGGAACAGCGCCCCGCCAGAACCCGCAGGAACCCCCAAAAACGCCGTTTCGCCCACTGGACACACGGGCCCAAACCCGGGATAATCCCCCCTCTGACGCCACCTTAGCTCAGTCGGTAGAGCGAAGCTTTCGTAAAGCTTAGGTCATCGGTTCAAGTCCGATAGGTGGCTTTTTTCGTGCGCAGAGGGGGTTCAGCACCCGCAACCGGCGACGCGTCAGGAGCCCGAACGCACGCCGTCCCGTTGTGCCACCCACCGCTCAAACGTCTTCCGGAAATGAAACCCCTTTCCCGCCGACACCGGATCGCTCAGCTCAAACTCTCCCCCGCGATCCCGCATCCGCTCCAGCACCCCGTCGATCTCCGCCGTGCGCGACGGGAACGAGCCGCTCATCCGCGCGATCAGAAGCACCGCCCGTCGGACGTCCTCCGGCGCGTTGCCAAGCATGGCGAACTCCGCGTCGAGCACGCCTTCGAACTCAGAAGACCGCCCGGCCAGCGCGCCCGCCGTGCGCAACCGGCGTGACCACGCGTCGACGGACCGATCGTGATCGATCGGCCCCGGGTACAGCGCGTCCAGCTCCTCGCGCGTGATCCGCGACGCGTCCCAGTGCCCCAGCACCTTCCGGATGTACTGATCCCGGTACAACTCGCCGACAGTGAACTCCGACGGCCCCGTCCCCACCACGCCGACCGAAGGCGCCCGCAGCCCGATCCCCGCGTCGTCCATCAGCTGGCGGTTCGACGAGAGCAGGTCGTATCGCCGCTGGAGCACGCAGAGCCACACCCCGATCGATCGTAGCGCCGGGTCCTCATCGACAAGCATCGCCGCCGCCCGCTCCGCCGTCGCGCCCCGCACGAGCGCGACCCACGCCTCGGCCTGCCCCGCCGGGATGTGCAGAAGGGACTCGCTCACCGGCAGCGTCTCGATGCCATGGCGCGCGTCGAGTAGCCGCTGCGTCTCCGCCCGCTTTGCCTCGGCCTCACGCCGCCGGGCCTCGCTTTGCGAGAGCGACTCGCGCCATTCGCGGTCCGAAGCGACCCGTTCGTCAACCGCACGAGAATCCACGCGGATCGCATCGAACATCCGCCTCTGCTCAACGCTCATCCACTGCTTGTCGAGTTCGAGTTGGACGGTCAGATCAACCGAGAGGCTGGAGCCGCCTTGGTAGGGAAAAGACGCGTCCGGATCCTCCGCCGCGCGACGCGCCGCCAGCTCGTCGAGCAGCAGATCGAAGGCCTTCGGCCCGTACCGCGCATCCTCGAACAGCGGCGTGAAGAGCCAGTACACACGACGCAACGCTGAGTCCTTCTCAGAGTCTCCCCGGTACCGCTCGTACCGGTGCGTCATCTCCAGCGCCCGCGTCGCGTCGCGGAATGTTTGGTCCAGGCTGACCACGCCCGACTTCGTCAGGTCGCTGAAGTACACATTGATCTGCATCAATTCGTTGACCGATGTGGCATCCTCGTACCATCGCTCGATCAGCTCGTCACGCCGTGGTGAGCGCTCCCAGTTCTTCTGAATTCGCAAGAAAACGTCGTCGATCATCTGCTCAGCCACCGGGATCGCGTCGCAAGGGATCAGGCGCGTGACCACCTCGTTGAGATCATGCCGGATCGACAGTTCGTGCAAGACCGCCAGGCGAACAGCCACGCTGGGATGGCACGCATGCTCGAGCAGAACATCGGCATCGATCGCCGAAAAATCGGACGAATATCGCTTTGAAAACGCCTCAAGCTGCTCCATGTCTTCGAACGAGCAAGCCACACGCGGGCCGATGCTCCTGACGCGATCATGTCCCGACTCATCACGAATCAGAGTCGCGAGCAACCCCGCATTCTGGTGCGTAAACGGTGTGAGGCGGAATCCCGAATAATGCGCCGACCACAAGACGCCGTGCTCGGGTGAAAGGCGTGCCAGACAGTAGAACATCTCCCCTTCTTCGATATAAGGCGAATAGAACTGGTCCGGTGGGCTCATCCATGGCCTTCCGCGATGCTCCTCGGCGTAGATGAATGTAGTCGTCTCGCAGGTCAGCCCATCGAAGTCTTCAGCTTTGCCGAGAACCGTCGCGCGAATGACGAATCTCTGACGATGCAGCGTGCCGTACGGATGTTCTTCGTCGAGTGGCTCCGTGGATACGTGCTCAAGGCGAACCACAGCGAAGCGGTCCTCACCGTTGGTCGCAGCGACGCCCGACGGCGTGAGAATCAAAAGCATCGACCAACAGGCGAGGATCCTCAAAAGTTGCGTCATCGTCCGCACCCCTCACTCCCCCTCCGGCCAATCCGGCAACTCCGTCTTCGAACCCAACTTCCCCGTGTGATGCCCCCAATGCCACGCCATCCGCTCGAACACCGTCCGCAGTGACCACCCGCCACCCTCCGGACGCGCATCCAGCTCAACCCCATCCAGCAGATACCCAAACCGGCGCACGAACTCCTGCGTCCGCTCGATCTCCCGCACCTCCTCGGCCGGGCTCCACTCCGGGCGCTTCATCTCGTACTCCGCCGGCTTGTTGTTCGCCGGGCGCGGGTCCTCGCGCCGGAACGCGCTGTCCTTCTGCGCAAAGAAGTTGAGATACAGCGTGATCTCCTGACCCGCCATGTGCTCGATGTTCCACCGCGGCCGGTGCGTCCCATCGCTCGGCAGGTGGTTCATCTGCTCGAGCGTCAACGCCCCGAACGCCTCGCCCGAGAGCGCCGCCGCCGCCTCCTTCGCCTCGAACAGTTCCTTCAACTCCCCCTCCGGCGCCCACGGCGTATCCCGCAGCACCACCACCCGCGGCACGCGAGACTCCAGCGGGTGCGGCGTCGCCACCGCCACCGTGTTCCCGGGCAGCCGCTCCACCTCGTAGATCGGCGGCACGGACTCCAGTATCCGATCGACCATCGGCTGGTGCCCGACGAGCACGAGCATCGCCGGGCGGAGCGACCGGAGCATGCGGTCGGCCTTGACCAGGTCGTTCTCGTCCTCGTCCACGAGGAGCATCAGCGCGTCGAGCGAGCCGCCGACGTCTTCCGGCGTGATCTTGTCCTCGACCGGCGACGCGAAAACGACGCGCACGCCGTGGGCGCGGGCCAGGAGCATCCCGTCGCGACCGTGCTCGATCATCTCGAGGTGAACCGCGTTGTCCGAGCGAGCGATACGCAAGCGCGCGTCGTGGACCTGGATCTCCTCGGAATTCGGGAAGCGGTCAACGGTGACGGCGCTCGCCTCGATGTCCCGGGACGGGAAGACCGCGTCCACATCCGGGACGTGCTCGCGGACCCCCTCGCCGATGCCGACGTTGAGCCCCCAGAACGTCTCGATGCTCATCGCCTCCCCACCCCACCACCTCAGCGCAACAATCTCCCGGTAATGCTCCTGCGCCGAAGCAAGAGAAACAGAAACCAGAACCAACCCAAAAGCGAGCGCGTGACGCATACAAGACTCCTTCACAGGAATCTTACCCCTCACACCTCAAAATGTTCCCAAGCCACCCACCAACCCCCGAATCCCCCGCAAAGATCGCCGATTGCACCGGGCCTACCTCTCCCCCGCCCTGCGGTGGGAGAGGTCGGATTTCTTGCGCAAGCAGAAATCCGGGTGAGGGGGAGCACTGGGGTGGTCAGAAAAGAAAACCAGTGAGCATCACGACGCTGCCTGGTGTCAGCGCACCATCCGTATGTCGATTGCTTTGTCCCCCTCGTCCCCATTGCCCATTGCCCATTGGCCATTGCCCCCTGTCTTACGCCGCCTTACCCGCGACCATCCGATCCCACCGCTCGATGAGCGCGAGCGCGGTCTTCTCGTCGATCCGCTTCCCCGCGAACAGCACCCGGATGGGCTCGTCGCACCGCTCCCACACGCCAGCGCTCCGGTACACCTCGGGCCACAGAGACGTGCTCTTGCGCCGCATCGGCACACCGTCGAGCTCGAAGTATTGCGTGCGGGTCGAATTGCTCATGGGCGGGCTCCATCATGACTCAGAACCCCTATCGGACCGTTCCACCCCCAACTCAACCCCGATCCGCCCATAGCTACCCCGAACGCCAGTGAGGGGACCAGCACCCCCCATCCATGCACGCACCGATCCCATCCACATCAATGCCATAGCAACCGCGAGAGTCATCGAGCGGACACGCCGCACCGCCCGCCAACCCTTTCAAGCCCGGCGAACCACAACAAACCAACTCCAACGCTTGCGCCTACACCCCGCCGCGAAGCGGCGCTCCTCCCCCATTGCCCACTGGCCACTGCCCATTGCCCCCCTTCCCCCTCCCCCTAAACCCCCGTCGACCCAAACCCCCCCGCACCCCGCTCCGTCCCGCCAAGCTCCTCAACCCCTTCCACCCGAACCCGAGTCACCGGCGCGATCACCAGCTGCGCGATCCGCATCCCGCTCTCGATCTTGAACGCCTCGCGACCCAGGTTGATCAGCCCCACGATCACCTCGCCCCGGTAGTCCCAGTCGATCGTCCCCGGCGCGTTCACGACCGTCAGCGCGTGCTTGAAAGCAAGCCCCGACCGCGGCCGAACCTGCCCCTCATATCCCCGCGGGATCGCCATCGCGATCCCCGTCGGCACCTTCGCCACCGACCCCGGCTCCACGACCACGGGCGAGTCCAGCAGCGCGCTCAGGTCCATCCCCGCCGCGCCCTCCGTCTTGTACTCGGGAAGCACGGCACCCTCTCGAAGCCGCACGACTTCCAGAACAGCAGCGGGGGGGCCATCAACAAGGGTGGTGTCGCTCATGCGACGAGCGTAACGCGCAACGCCTGCGCAGCGACAGCGTTGAACGCATTGTGGAAGATGTGAAACTGGGGGGGATTCCGGGGGGTCAGGCTGGCGACAGCGAGCCGGTCTTCTGCAGCTTGCGCGCCAGCTCCTCGACCACGCGTCGGAGCGACTCCACCATGCGCGTCGTGGACGCGATCTTCTCGTCGAGCGACGAGCGACCCGTCACCGACTTCACCGCGTCGTCCTTCTGGAGACGGGTCAGATGGGCCTCGCATTCGGTCCGGGTGTCCTTGAGGCAGGCCAGCAGCCCCTCCGCGAGGCGCAGGCGATCCCGCGCCTCCTCGTAGAGCGTCGCCAGCCGGTCCCCGCCCTGCGGCGGAATCCGGATCTCGAAGTCGGGCGTCGTGTTGCCCATGGGTGTTCCTCCCAGAAAGAGAGGCTCCTGCTGGCTCCCGCCAGCGCGGTCGGATCGTCCGATCCGGTATCCGTATTGTCCCAGCCCAGCACCCGGGTTTCAACCCGAGATCAGGACCGGCCCGCCAGATCAGGCCGTTCGTGACCCCTGCGAAGAGCCAGACGCGATATCGGACGTCCATCCAATCGTCGGCACGTACCGTTGGATGCCTTCAAGAACCGATTCGTTCCGAACCGCTTTCCGAACCGCAGTCATCTCGCTCACCATGCGGGAAACCTCCTCCGGACGCGGCAAATCGCCGAGCCAGGCCTTCACCCCCGGGACCTCCGTCGGGCGGAGATCCTCCGCTTGATAGGCAAGCTCCTCGTGCAATTTCTCCCCCGGCCGGATCCCGGTGAACAGGATCCGAACGCCGCTCCGCGCCGTACTCGCCGCCGTCTGACCCTCGAACACCGGCTCGAACCCGTGCAGACGCACGAACCGCTCGGCCAGCTCCCGGATCCGCACCGGCGCCCCCATGTCCAGCTCGAACACCCCGCCCCCGGGCCCCGCCTCCAGCGCGCTCGCCTGGATCACCAGGCTCGCCGCCTCCGGGATCGTCATGAAGTACCGCGTCATCTCTTCGTGCGTCACCGTGATCGGCCCGCCCTCGGACAGCTGCCGGCTCCAGATCGGCACCACGCTGCACGCGCTGCCCAGCACGTTCCCGAACCGAACGAGCGAATACGAGCACCCGCCCACCCCGCCCGCCCCATTGAGCGAACGGACGTACAGCTCCGCCATCCGCTTCGTCGCGCCCATCACCGAACTCGGGTTCACCGCCTTGTCCGTCGAGATGAGCACGAACCGCGAGCACCCGCTCGACCGGGCCGCGTCCGCGACGGACTTCGTCCCGAACAGGTTGTTGTTCAGCGCCGCACCCGGGTGCGTCTCCATCATCGGCACGTGCTTGTGCGCCGCCGCGTGGAACACGACGTCCGGCTCCGTCTCCAGAAACGCCCGCAGCGTCGGCTCCGGCTCAACGACATCATTGAGAATCGCCCGGCGCGTGACCTCCGGGTGCCGCCGGTGGATCTCCGAATCGATCTCGAACAGCGCGTTCTCCGCCCGCTCCATCAGGACGAGCGTCTCCGGCTCGAACCGCGCACAGATCCGCGCGAGTTCCGACCCGATGCTCCCGCCCGCCCCCGTGATCAGCACCCGCTTCCCCGTCACCGCCCGACGCACGAACGCCGGGTCGATCGGCTTCGGCTCGCGACCGATCAGCGCCTGCACATCCAAAGGACCGCCAGGAGTCATCCGAGTGGCCACACCGTCCGTCAGCAGATCATCGATCGTCGGGATGAACCGAACCGCCGCCCCCAAATCCTCGCACGCCTCGCGCACCCGCTCGCTCGCCCGGTGCATCGCCCCCGGAAGCGACACCACCGCCGTCCCGAACGGCGTCCGCGAGTAGATCGCCGGCAGCTCGTCCGCCGAGCCCAGCACCCGCATCCCCAGCGCCGTCGCGGCCGGCGCGTTCGCCCCGTCGATCACGACCACCCCGAACGGCCGAGGAACCGCCCCCGACCCGGAAGCCTCGAGCTGACGCATCGCCCCCGCGAGCGTCTCGGGCGTCCCGATCGCGATCGCCCCATCCAACGCGGCATTCGGGGAAACGGGGTTGTCATTCGAGGGGCGTGTCATAGCTCTCCCGGCCAGCGCAAAGTGATACCACCAACCCTTCTATCGGACGATCCCGAACCCCCGCTCAACCGAATGAAGTCCCGTGAAACCCGGTTCCAACGTCCGAGAACACGATTCAGAGGCGACGAACGGTTGATTCCAACCCCTCCCGGAGGGAGGGGCAGGGGAGGGTTCAAGCAAGCGACCAAAGGTCGCGCAGCGCCCAAATCAACAGCCGCGAAGCGGCCATCTTCAACCCCCGAGTGCCAAGTGCCTAGTGCCTCCTGCCTTCTTCCCCCGGATCAATCTCCCGCAAATACGACCACGAAAAGATCCCCGTGTCGTGCCCATCCGAGAACCGGATCCGGATCGCGTAATTCCCCACCATCTCCGCCGACTCCGCCACGAGCGGCCCACCCGACGCCGCCGAGCTGGGCAAGACCGTCAGCGGGTTCTTCTTCATCTCCTCCCGCAGCTGCCGCGCCTCGGCCGAGGGCGACATCTTCCGCAGGTACGCGATGGAGTAGTAGCTGCTCGACCCGTCCGCCCACTGGACGGTGAGGCCCTTGTCCTTCTTGAGGTCGAGGTTGGTGGGGGGGGCGGTGGTCATCGACGAGATTGTATGAACGACCCCCCGCCAACCGCCCGGGACGCGCAGAAAAAAACGCCCCGTTGCGGGGGCGTGTAGAGGCAGATCAGTTCGGCAATGGCGAATCAGGCTTGTTACTTCTCGAAGAAATACGCCGAGCCGGAGCTGGCACCATTGTCGTCGTCAAGGGGGGAGCCGGGGTAGACCCAACCGTCGCTGACGGCAACCGCCGAACCGAACCGGTCTGACGCGGCTCCATCGCTCGCTAGGAGTTTGCCGTAAAAGTAGCCACAGTTCGTGTCAAAGATGTATGCGGATCCGGCGTCGGTGCCGAGCGTTGCGTCGTCATCGAACGGTGCGCCGACAACCACATCGTGATCCAGTATGGCGACCGATGAGCCAAACGCATCACCGGAAGCGCCATCGGGAGCAAAAAGTTTGATGGGGTCCGCGCTGAGATCGCCGCTGTCGTACATGAAGGCCATCCCATTGGTGTCACCCGGCGCACCCACAACAACGCGAAGAGAATCCGCTGCAAGACTCGAGCCAAATCCGTCATTCGCGCTGAGGGCCGTCGGTGAGAATTTATCACCTTCTGAATATGTCACCGTTGGGAATCCAGAGCCGACGAACTCGTACATCGCACCGGCGTTCGTCCCTTCATCGTCATCACTTGGGGCGCCGATAAAGAGGTTAAACTGATCTACCATTGCGACGGAGAAACCGAATTCGTCTCCCGCGCCACCATCCGATGCCGTGAATTTGTCGAGTTCAACCGGGCTCGTGGGGGTTGTGAGTAAAAGCCCTGAAATGTCATAGAGGTACGCCGAGCCCGAGCCGTTCCCCTCGTCGTCGTCGCCGGGCGCCCCAACCAGCACAGTCATGCCCACAATGGCGACTGAGTGACCAAAGTAATCCCCCGATGACCCGTCACTCGCTGTGAGTACTGCGAGTTCATCGCCCGTGACAGCATCGAAGACGAAAACCTCGCCTACACCTGTGCCGTAAAGATCGGGGGCGCCGATGACCACTAATTCACCAGAAGAATTTGCTGCTACCGAGTAGCCGAAGTTATCCGTGCTCGTGCCGCCTGTGGGTGTCAGCTTGTCGACTTGGCTAAGTGTCGACGCATCGAAGACGTACACGGCGCCCGGTCCGGAATTGAAGGAACTGCCGGGTGCGCCGACGTACACATCATCGCCGTTCGTCGAAATGGAGCTGCCGAACAAATCATTGAGATCGCCATCACTCGCATCGACTTTGGTATCTTCAAACGGGCTATCAAAATCAAGCTCAAAATGGTACGCGGAGCCGGACTGCGTCCCGCCAACCGTCTCGAGCACGGCGCCCACGGTGATGTTCATGCCGTTGATATCCACGGAACGACCGAACGCGTCACCGCCGGCGATGTCGTCCGAAACAAACCGGCACACAAGGTCTCCCGTATTCACGTCGTATACGTACGCAACCCCGGCGGCAACGCCATTCGACACGCCGTTGCCCGTGTTATTGACGGCTCCGACGACCGCATAGTCGCCGTCGATGGCGACCGAATAGCCGAACCAGTCCTCGTCGTGCGAGTCCGGGGGGATCAGCGTGTGCAGACGCGTCTCGGTGCTGCCGTCGAAGATGTACGCCCGGCCGTGCTCATCCGTCGAGCTGAAGTCGTCCATGCCCGGATCGCCGACGATAACGAGCGTCCCGTCCAGGTCGGCGTGCCGGCCGAACAGAGTGTCCGTCGACGTGATCGGGTCGTCCAGGACCGCAATTTCCTCGATATCGACCGTGTCGTTCACGAGGTCGATGTCGCTGATTTCGTAGAGATACACCTTCCCGTCGTCCGACTGCTGCTCCCCGGACGTGACCAGGATGTAGTTGCCGTCGATGGCCACGTCTCGGCCGAAGTTCTTACCAGCGCCGCCGTCGCTCGACCTGAACTTGTTGGTCAGCGTGGAAAAAGTGCCGCTCGTCAGGTTCGTAATCGTGAGTTGATCGCCGGTCTCCGCTTCGAAGAGGTACACGGAGCCGATATTGCTCGATCCGGTATCAGAGTCGTGGATAGAACTCACGACGACGATGTCGCCGTCGATCGCGACGTACTTCCCGAAGGCGTCGCCGCAGTCGTCGTCGTCGGCGACGAGTTTCGCGATCTGGTCGCCATCTGTCGCGTCGAAGAGATACGCCGCTCCAGAGTTGCAACTCGGACCGCTCGCGCCCGGTGCTGAATCGTCGTGCGGCGAGCCGACAACCGCGATATCGCCGGAGAGATCGCTGATGTACCCGAACAAATCGCCCTCCGTGTTGCTCGGGTGCGAATTTGGATCGCTGCGAACGAGTTGAACAACCTCCGATCCGTCCGTCAGACTAAAGATCCAGCACCCTCCGATGCGGTACTCATCCTCGCCGTCCGGCGGGATCATGTCGTCTTCGATGTCGTAGTTCATCGCCCCAATGATGACACGCGTCCCGTCGATGTTCACCGATGAGCCCAGGTAGTCCTGGCTATCGATGTCGCTGTGGTACAGCTTGTGCGCCTGAGAAATCAGCTGCCCCCGGCATTCGGTCGCGGCGACGGTGCCGCACACGAACGCAAGAATTGATACATGCGTGCAGTTCATACGGAAAACCTCCTTGGTTGAGAACCCGGTATCGGGCACGGAAGGATGTTATCAAACTCATTCCGCCAACAACACAAAATATCATGCATTGCGAGTGAACGGCGCGACACGTGACGGACGATTCACGCGAAAATATTAACGATTTAACGAAATATAAAATTGCTTATGGTGGTGACGGGCTACGCGGATCGCCGTCGCCGGGTCAATCGCACGCCCCGAACACAAACAACGCCGCGACAAGGTCGTTGAAGTCAACAGACCCCGACTCGTCCGCGTCGCACCGCGCATCGCTCATGTTCCCGAACTCGAACAGCATGCTCACGAGGTCGTTGAAATCGACGGTCCCGCTCTCGTCGCAGTCGCCAACGCACAGCGCCGCGCCCTGGAACTCGTACGCGCCGAGGTCGACCGACCCGCCCACGACACGCGGGTCGCCCGCGAGGTCGGTCGTGAGGTCCATCGGAAGGTTGACCATGTCGCCCGCGTCGATCGCCGGGGAATCCGGCGCGAGCCGGAAATCGCCGCCGGCCTCATCGACGAAACGCGGATCGAGCTCAAGGATGTCCATGCCCGTCGGCAGCCCGCCCTCGATCAGCGAATCCACGACGATCGTCGAGTTGCCGGGCGTGTCGTGGATCTGCTCCTCCTCGTTGCCCCAGAAGACGCTGTTCGAGACGAACATCAGGCTCGCGCTCTCGTAGATCCCGCCGGTGTCCTCGGCGTGGTTGTTGACGACGGTGCACGAGGTCATGGTCACGAACGTGAAGCCGGAGAGCTGGACGCACATCATCGCCCCGCCCCGGATGCCGGCGGAATTGTTCTCCATCAGGCAGTTCGTGAGGCCGCACGTCTCCGCGCGCTCGATGTACATCCCACCCCCGCGCTCGCCCGCGGTGTTCCCACGCATGACGCAGTCCACGAGGCGGCACGACCCGGCGATCCTGACATAGATCGCGCCACCAGTCCCGGACTCGTTCCCCTCAAAGACGCAATCCCGGATCACCGTCTCGAACTCGCTCCAGACATAGATCGCGCCGCCTTCGCCGAAGAACAACGTGGGGTGGCTCGTGGTGTTGGATCGGAAGTCGCACCCGGTGATCTCGGCCCGCTGGACCCGGAGATTATAGATAGCGCCGCCGAACGATAATCCTCGGTTCGATTCGAAGTCGCAGTCGGCGACAGCCATCTCGTCGGTCCAGAGAGCGTAGATCGCCGCGCCCCGCCCGACATTGTTCCGGAAGACGCACTGTTCGAGCACGAGCAGGTCGTCGTACGAGCTGTAGACCGCCCCGCCATGCATGTTCGACGTATTGTCGTCGAACGTGCTGTCCACGATCGTGACGCTGCCGCCGTCGCGTGAGAACACCGCGCCGCCGTACGAGGCCTCGCAGCCCCGGAATTCGGAACCGGTCACGACGAGCGTGGAACCGACATTGGAGATGGCGCCGCCCCCGCGATCGCTGGAAAACGTGCAGGACTCGATCACGTTGTTGTCGATGAACCGGCACCCGATGATCGCGGTGTCACTCGAAACGCAGAGCAGGGCCCCCCCTCCGCTGCTCAGCCCGCTCCCCTGGGTCACCGGATCGTGCGGGAAGCAGTCCGGCTCGATCGAGTTGTTGTCCCTGAACACGCAGCGGTACAGGACCGGGGACGAGCCGACACAAAGCATGCCGCCGGCGCCGTAATCGGTCTGCCCGTTCCGGATCGTCAGCCCCGCGACGATCGTCCCCTCGCCCTCGCCCGAGTCGCAGGTGATCACGGTGCCGTTCTCTTCACCGTCGATGATCGTCGCGTCAACCGTGGCCGGGTCGTCCGGATCGACGCTCCGCAACGTAATCGATTTCCCGAGCAGATCGATCCGCTCGAACCACACCCCCGGCGCCACCACCACCTCGTCACCCGCCACCGCCGCATCAATCCCCGCCTGGATCGTCGGCTGATCCGCGGGAACGTTGATCACACCGGCACACACCAACGACGGCAGAGCCGCCACGACACACACAGCAGAGCGAATCATCGGGGAATCTCCAGCACGTGAAATCATCGAAAAAAAGGAATGGACATACGAAAACGTACCCCGACCCGCTCCCGGTACAAATCCGTGGCCCCCGAAATCGGGAAAGAGACAGCACCAAGAGCGAAAAAGACCCTACTATCCCGTCGCATCACGCTCCGAATAGTCTCAGGCGCAAGGCCCGAACAGGAACAACGCCGCGACAAGGTCGTTGAAATCAACCGACCCGGACGAATCCGCGTCGCACCGCGCATCGCTCATGTTCCCGAACTCGAAGAGCATGCTCACGAGATCATTGAAGTCGACGGCACCGGAGTTGTCGCAGTCGCCCGCGCAGACGGTCGCGCCTTGGAACTCGTACGCGCCGAGATCGACTATGCCGCCGACGACGCGCGGATTGCCGTCGAGATCGGTCAGGGCGCCCCCCGGGACGGCCGTATTGTCGCCCTCGTCGAGTGCCGGCGATGCGGAAGCAAGCCGAAAGTCCGCGGTCATTGGATCGACGAAAAGAGGATCGTTCTCGATGACGCCCATGCCCATGAATCCGCCTTGGACGACGGAGTCTTTGACGATCGCGACCCCCATGCCGGAAATCTCATCTGAATCACCGTTCCAGAGGATGCAATTCGTCACCGTGACTGTTCCCCCCGGGGTATCAGACAGATCGAACGAATCACCGCTGAACACGGTCGTGTTCTCGACAAACGTGCAATTGATGTACGTCGGATCACTCTCGAGCACGAAGACCGCTCCGCCAGTGGCGCCGTGGTTTCCAACGAAAAGCGAATTCGACACAGTGTGGTTGGCAGAACCGGAACAGTTGAAAACGCCCCCGTCACTCGACGCCTGATTCCCGCGGAAGACGCATCGGTCGAATGCCGCCTCGGAAAAACTGATGACGATCGCGCCGCCATCATCCAGAGCGGTGTTGTTTTCAAAGAGGCAATCTGCAAAGGTCGCGTTAGAACCGAATACAGCGAGCGCTCCGCCGTCCTCCTGTGATGTGTTGGCGACGAACGTGCATCGGCGCAGAGTCGGGCTGGCGCCGATGATTTCGAGCGCGCCAGCATCTTCGGCGTGGCCGTTCGTGAAGGTGATCCCATCGATTAGTGTCGACGAGCCCTGCCCGCCGGTGATCGACATGATCCTGAACGAGTTCTGTCCATCGAGGACGACGGCTCCGCGCTCACCCGCAGCGGCGCGGAGAATTAGATTCTTCGATCCAAGATCGAGCTCCTCGGAATAGGTCCCAGCAGAGAGAACGATCTCATCGCCACTCACCGCCGCGTCGATCGCCCCCTGGATCGTCGCGTGGTCCGCGGGAACATTGATGACCGCGGCGTGCGCGAGCGCCGGGAGCAGGCAAACGGCAAGGGCAGCGAGGCGTTGCATAGCGATTCCCCTGTCAGAGGCACGGATGTTCGACGAACGCGATCACACGTACCCTAAGCCGAGCACCGGGGATGACCAAGCAAAATACAGGAACAGACACGATGAGCTGCCCTGAGACGCCCTGAGCACCTCCGGCCGCCCCCCGTGTCAGGCTCTATCAAGGACACGGCCCGAACAGGAACAGCGCCGCGACGAGGTCGTTGAAATCGACCGTGCCGGACTCGTCCGCGTCGCACCTGCATTCGTCCGACGGACCGAACGCAAAGAGCATCTCGACGAGATCGTTGAAGTCGACCGCGCCGCTCGAGTCGCAGTCGCCCGCACAGAAATCGGAAGTGCCCTGGAATTCCTGCGCGCCAATATCGACGATCGGCCCGTCCCCCGCGCCGGTGTTCGGCGAGCACGGGTCGTCGGCGAAGCGTGGATCGCCATTCAGGTCTATAGCGATCTGCGGAGGCAACTCGTCGTTCAGCCCCGCGTCGATCGCTGGAGATCCGGGGAGCAGCGAATAGTCGCACGTATCCGGATCGGCGAACAGGGGGTCGGCGTCAAGTATTCCTTGGCCGAAGGCGCCGCCTTCTACGATGCAGGCGGCTACATGCACAATCGTCCCGCGATAGGCGTCGAGCTGATTCGGGATGTTGTTCCATAGGATGCAGTTCGCAATGACCGGGATATTTGATGCAGAATTGCCATTGAGTATCCCCCCGCCGTTTACACCTGTCGCGCCGTATGATTCGTTTCCAGTAAAAGTGCAAGAAATTATCCTAGATGCACCATTGTTGGTTATTGCTCCGCCATCCCTCGCACGGTTGTCCGCAAAGAGGCAGCCAGCAATTGTCGAAGAACCACTAAGAATCCACATCGCGCCTCCAGAAAGACCTCCCGAGTTTCCTTTGAAGACACAATTGTAAATCTGCGGAACACTTTGCCCAGTGACGAAGATCGCGCCGGCGAAGTTCGCGACATTATTGACGAACTGGCAATTCACGAAAATCGGTTCGCTCTGAAAATCAACGCGTGCCGCTCCGCCCCATGGTGACCAGTTCGATTGGAACACACAGTCCATGAAAATCGGGCTGCCCGAATGTTCGACAGTGATTCCCCCGCCTCGCGTGCTGGCACCCGTTGAATTCTGAAAGGTAATCCCGCGAATGAGAGTGCTGTCGCCGACGCCGCTCAGATAGAGCATGCTGTTACCGCCGAGGTCTGTTCCGTCGAGAGCTGTTTGCACTCCAGTCAAAGTCAGATTTTTGCCCTGAAGCGTGAGCTTCTCGAAGTACACCCCCGGCGCCACCACAACCTCGTCCCCATCCACCGCCGCATCAATCGCTCCCTGAATCGTCGCGTGATCCCCCGGCACATTGATCACCGCCCCAGCCGCAACCCGCGAAAGCACACAAAGACTCACTGCAAGAACAAGGAACCGTTCCACGATGCTCCTCCTCATCCGCGACACGCCTCCCGCGTCACGCAGAATCAGGGTACAGGGCACAGTCAGGTAAACAACATAAATCTCCGTATTTCACCTCCCCTGCGCAACTATCCAACACTCCAAAGAATCCACTTGGACCCCCGCCCACGGCGTCGTATGGTCCACCCCATGACGACACCAACGGCAGCGCACCGCATCACCGAAGACGACGCGAAGCTCATCGACCTCTTCACCGACCCCGAAATCTCCCTCCGAGCCGCCCGCGCCGAAATGGGAATCTCCTACGCCGAACTCGAGCGCCGCCTCGCGCAGCCCCACATCCGCGAAGCCATCGAACGCCTCGCCCGACTCCACGAGCAGCGCGCCAAAGTCCTCGCCCGCTGCGCCGCCGACGACGCCGCGACAACGCTCACCCAGCTCATCTTCGACAACACCGCCAACCCCGAAACCAGACGCAAAGCCGCGAGCAACATCCTCCGAGCCGCAAGCGCCCCGACCCCGAAACCCCTAGCCCCCACACCGCCGCCAAAAACGGACAACACGCCAACCCCGCCCCCCATCACCCTCAAACGCCCAAGAACCTACCCCCTCCACAACCCCTACCCCAGCCCAACCCCAACGCCCATCGCGCGCACCAACACCCCTGAGCCAACAGCAAGATCCCCGTAACTCTGAAACGTGCCGACCGGAAGCCCTGATGCCTGATGGCTGGTGCCTGATGCCTCACATAGGCTTCGCATCAATCGTCGCATCGAACACCGACAGCAGCTTCTCCTTGTCGAACACCATCTCCTGGCGCGACTGGCCCACCACGTCGTACTCGTGCGTCAGCTCGATCGCGTCCACCGGGCACGCCTCCTCGCACATCCCGCAGAAGATGCACCGCAGCTCGTCGATCTCGAATTTCATCGGGTACTTCTCGCGGTCGTCCCACGGCGACTCGTTCGCGACGATGTGGATGCAGTTCGCCGGGCACGCCGTCGGGCACATCATGCACGCGACGCACTTGACGCGCCCCTCCTCGTCGCGGTTCAGCCGGTGGATCGCGCGGAAGTTGGCCTTCTCCAGGCCGCCCTCCTCGATCGGCATGTCCTCGCGCCGCTCCTCGGGGTACTGCATCGTCCGCGTCGTCTTGCTCGCCCCGAGCACCGGCAGCTTGGACTGCCCGAAGCTCGTGAAGAAGTGCCGCACCGTCGTCCCGAACCCGCGGACGATTTCCGGGATGTACACCGCCTCCGCGGCACTCATCGGCGGACGGCTCAGACGCTTGATGTCACTCGAGGCGATCGGCATGGCCACATCCTATCGACCACCGGACAGCTCGGGCAATCCCGCGACCGCCTCCGCGATCAACGATTCCGCCCCCCGCATCCCCGCTTCCGCGTCCACCCCTTCCGGCGTCGCGCGGACGCACCTCGAGAACACCCGCCCCGCCTCCGCCCACCCCTCCCCGAAGCTCCCCGCCACGCACACGCACGGCACCCCCAGCTCCTCCGCGAGCCGACCGACCGCCCACGCGATCTTCCCGGCGACCGACTGCATATCCAGCCGACCCTCCCCCGTGATCACCAGGTCGGCCCCCGCCATCTTCTCGCGGAGCTTCACCGCGTCGATGACGACCTCCGATCCCGGCGTGAGCCTCGCCCCCGCGAACACCCGAAGCCCGAACCCGAGCCCCCCGGCCGCGCCGTCGCCCGGGTGGTCGTTCTGTTGCGAACAGACCCGCTGCAGATTCGCGAGCCCATCGTCGAGCTGTTCGACCTGTTCCGCCGTCGCCCCCTTCTGCGGCCCGAAGACCCGCGCCGCGCCGGGTTCGCCGGTGAGCGGGTTGTCGACGTCGTTCGCAACCGTGACGCTCACCCCAGCGAGCGGATGCGCTTTCGGCGGCTCGATCCGCGCGATACGGCCGAGCGTGTTACCGACCGGTTCGAAAGCCTCGCCGTTCTCGTCTTGGAAGGTGAACCCGAGCGCGAGCGCGACGCCAACGCCGCCGTCCACCGTGCCGGATCCGCCGAGCCCGACGGTGATCCGCTCGGCCCCCCCGCGCGCCATCGCGAGGAGCATCTCGCCGATGCCGCGTGTCGTCAGCGCGCCGGGGTCTCGCTCACCCGGCGCGACAAAGCCGAGGTGCACGATATCCGCGACCGTGAAGACCGCCTCGCCGTCGACGGCGCACCACGGCACGCCGACCGACCGCCCGTGCGACCCGGTCACGCTCAGCGTACGAAGCTCGGCGCCCGCCGCCGACGCGATCGCCTGCGTGAACCCCTCGCCGCCATCCGAGACCGGGCACTCGACGGCGTCGTGCGACCCGGCGCGCGAAACGCCCTCGCGCATCGCGTGGGCGACGGCAAGGGCGTCGAGGCAGCCTTTGAAACTGTCGGGACAAAGAAGGACGCGCATAGCGCGCACCAAGGTATCACCCGCCCAGCGCGCCGGACTCGATCTCCTTCAGGAAGCCGACGAAGTCGCGCCGGTGCTCCTGCTCGTCGGCCATCAGGGCGATCGCCATGTCCTGCGTCGCGTAGTCCTCGCCCTCGCAGAGCTCGATGACCTTCTTGTATCCCGCGATCGCCGCCTCCTCGGCGTCGATCACGCCCTTGATCACGGAGACGACGTCCGTCGTCTCGGACGGGGGCTGGAGGGTGGTCTGCGTCATTTTCAGCGCCTGCGAACCGGGAACGGTGCCGCCGATGGTCTTGATGCGCTTCGCCAGCATCTGCGCGTGGCTCAGCTCCTCCTGGACGTCCTCTTCCAGGGCGGTTTTGATGTGCTTCGCGCGAATACCGTCGAGGTTCACAGAGTTCGCGATGTAGTTCGCGACGGTCTCGAGCTCGGCGTTGTAGCACGCGACCAGCGCGTCGATGATTTCTTTGTTCGGGGTATCGCTCACGGAGACCTCCTGTAGGATGGTTTGTATCAGTGGGAAGTTTGGCATCCATTCGATGCCCCAGCCGGTCGCCCGGTTACAGCGACGCAACGAAAATCGGTCGCCCCTCGCCCCAGCCCAACGGAGGCACGCCATGATGATCCGCCGCACCGCCGCCCTCGCCTGCTCGCTCGCCCTTGCCTCGGCGGCGCCGGACGCGCACGCCGAGCCGCTCACACCGGACGAGGTGTTCGCGAAGCTGCACCACCCGGAACTGGGCGACGTGGACTGGTCGCGCGATTTCGAAGGGACGATCGAGGCGTCGAAGGCGTCCGGCAAGCCCGTGCTCGTGCTCTTCGACGAGGTCCCCGGCTGCCACACCTGCATCACCTACGGGCAGGAGATCCTCTCCAACCCGCTGCTCGTCGAGGCGGCCGAGACGCTCTTCCACCCCGTCGCCGTGTTCAACAACGTCGACGGCAAGGACCGCACCGTCCTGAGCTACTTCAAGGAGCCGACCTGGAACAACCCGGTCGTGCGCGTGATCGACGCCGAGCTGAACATGCTCGCCCCGCGCGTGAGCGACGAGTACACGACCGCGGGCATCACCAAGGCCATGATCGCCGCGCTCGAGAAGGCCGAGCGCGACGTCCCCGCGTACCTCCGCCTGCTCAACGAGGAGGCGCGCATGAACGCGAAACCCCTCGCCACCGCGACCTTCGCCATGCACTGCTTCTGGGAGGGCCAGGCGCAGCTCGGCTCCCTCCCGGGCGTCGTCGAGACCGAGTGCGGCTGGATCGGCAACCTCGAGACGGTCGACGTCGAGTACGACCCCGAGCGCATCAGTTACGACGAGCTGCTCGCCAAAGCGCAGTCGATGCAGTGCGCGTCGAAGGTCTTCGCGCGCACGGACAAGCAGCTCGAGGCCGCGAAGAAGGCCGTCGGAGACCGCGCCGAGCGCTCGGACGAAGAAGCGCGCCGCGTGCCGAAGGACGAGCTCTACAGACTCCAGCACTCGACGTGGAACCACGTCCCGATGACGCCGCTCCAGGCGGAGAAGGTCAACGCGGCCCTGGGCCTCGGGCAGGACCCCACGCCCCTCTTCTCGCCCGCGCAGCTGAGGTACCACGAGATCGTGCTCAAGTACCCCGACCGTGAGTGGAAGGTGCCCACCCCGGCGCACAACCTCGACGGCCAGATGAACTACGCGCAGATCTACGACGACGCAATGGAGCGCGTGAAGGCCGGCGGCGCGGGCTGAGCGGCGGCGTCATTCAGAAGGACGAATCAGATCGATGGCACAGACTTTCCCTGAGCTTCCGGGTTGGGAGTTCGAGACCAACGAGATCACGCCCGGTGTCTACCGGGTATCCGGGCGAGACCGCGCTGGGCGAACCGTCGATCGAACAGGTCTCGACCCCGACGCTCTGATTGAAGAAAGCCGGGGCATCGCGGTAGGAATGATGGTTGACGTGGAGAGCGCTGGGGAGGGCTGAGCACTGGTGTTAGACATCGAGCGGCCCAGGGCACGGGCCGAAGAGGAAGAGCGTCGCGACGAGGTCGTTGAAATCGACCAGCCCGCTCGCGTCCGAGTCGCACACGCCGCCGGACTCGTCGCCGAACTCGAAGAGCGTGGCGATCAGGTCGTTGAAGTCGATCGTGCGCGAGCCGTCGCAGTCGCCCGGGCAGAAGGGCGGGGCCGCGAGGGTGAGCGTGAGGCGGAGGGTGGGGAAACGGGCGTCGAGCGGGAACACGCCGGAGCCGCCGTGGGATTCGATGAAGGCGCCGCCCTGCCAGTTGAAGAACCACGCGGCGAGCCCCTGCCCGTCGGGCGTGCCGATGAAGCCGTTGAGGCTGTCGTCGTGCTGGGCGAAGCTGAAGGTGCCGATGCCGGACCAGCCCTGTTCGAAGCTGGAAAACCCGTAGCTGCGCCCGTTGAAGGTGAAGCTGCCATCGAAGGTCCAGACGTTGGGATCATCGACGACGAGGACGATCTCGAGGAAGGCGTCGACGACCTCGCCCTCGATGGCGTGCGCGCCGATGATCTCGCCGGCGACCGTGTCCGGGGTGAACGAGGAGAGATCGAAGACGACGGTCTCGCACCCCTCGCACCCGCCGATCTCCCCGTGGCCCTTGGAGGGTTCGCCCGCGAGGGCGTGCGGAGCGGAAAGAACCGACGCGCCGAGCGCGCACGTGACAACGAGCCGATCAAACATGGCAGACCTCCTTGCCCCGACGATATGTGTGTGTGGGCGGCGCGCGGTGCGCCTCACTTGGGTACCGAGGTCGCGGAGTCGGGACGCGATCGGGGGGTGGGAAATATGGGAAATTTTCTGATGGGGCGTGATCACTCGCTTCACGGGCACGGGCCGAAGAGGAAGAGCGCAGCCACGAGGTCGTTGAAGTCGACGACGCCGGAGGCGTCGGTGTCGCAGGCGATCGTCGGGTTGCCGAATTCGAAGAGCATGGCGATGAGGTCGTTGAAGTCGATGGCGCCGGAGTTGTCGCAGTCGCCGGGGCAGGGGGCGGTTGCGGGGCATTGGTTGAGGAGGATGCTGATGTCGTCGCTGAAGTAGTTCGTCACGGCGAGGTCGGGTGTCCCATTGCCGTCGAGGTCGTGAATCGCGACGGATCCCGGTGACTCGCCACCGCCGAAACGCTGCTCGTTCGGAAATGATCCATCGCCGGTGCCGAGCAGGATGCTCACATCATCGCTGAAGCTGTTCGCCACTGCGAGATCGGGCGTGCCGTCCCCGTCGATGTCGTCGATCGCGACGGAGACCGGCGCGCTGCCCGTGCCGAAGCGCTGCTGGGTCTGGAAAGTTCCGTCGCCGATTCCGAGCAGGATGCTTACGTCGGACTCGGTACGGTTCGCAACGGCGAGGTCGGGCGTCCCGTCGCCGTTCAGATCGCCGATCGCGACCGCGTATGGAGCCAGGCCCGCGGTAAATATCTGTGCTTTCTGGAAGGATCCATCGCCGTTGCCAAGCAAGACGCTGACATCGGTGCTTGAAAGGAGAAAGTTCGCAACAGCGAGGTCGAGGACTCCGTCTCCGTTCAGATCGTCCATCGCGACAGAAAACGCCCCGTCGCCCGCGGCGTATCGCTGCTCACTTTGGAAGGTCCCGTCGCCGATTCCGAGCAGGATGCTCACGTCGTCGCTGTTGCGATTCGCCACGGCAAGATCAGGAATGCCGTCGCCGTCCAGGTCACCGATGGCGACGGAGGTCGAGAAGTTGCCCGTGTGATAGCGCTGCTCATTCTGGAAGGAACCATCACCGATTCCGAGCAGTACGCTCACATCACTGCTAAAAGCGTTCGCCACGACGAGGTCTGGGATTTCGTCATCGTTTAGGTTGCCGATCACGACGAAGAACGACCCTGTGCCAATGCTGAAACGTTGCTTGGCCTGAAACGATCCGTCGCCATTGCCAAGCAGGACGCTCACATCATTAGTGCTTTGGTTCGCCACAGCGAGATCGGGGACCCCGTCGTTATTCAGATCGCCGATCGCGACGGAGAATGGCGTAATTCCAACGCCCGACGTTGGATTGCTTTGCGGGAAGAGCATCGATGGGTCGCACTGGGCGAGCGCGTTCGATGAAGCTGCTGAGACGGATATGGCGAGAAGCGTTCGCACCGTTTGATTGATAGGCCTGTTGGCGAACCGCATGCGAATAGCTCCGTTGGTGGATTGGCGTACTGTGAATCGACGCCGACGTATTGAAACTGGTCGACGGAACTAATGTACTCAGTGCTTCATTCTCATCAATGGAAAAGAAATGATTTGGCGTCAGGTCCGGGAAATTGCGCCGTTGGAGCGAGATGGGAACGGGGGCGGTTGTTCTGGATGCCGGGGTGGGCGGTTGCGCGGGCGACCTTTGGTCCGGCTCGCTTCCGCTCGCGGTTGCTAGTGGGGCGGCGGCTCCGCCGCGGCACTTGAGATCCGCTCCATGCCTGTCGCGGTTGCTATTCAGGTGCGGTTGTTATTTGCAGGGGCCGAAGAGGAAGAGGGCGGCGACGAGGTCGTTGAAGTCGATACGTCCGGTCTGGTCGGCGTTGCAGGCGCCGTCGTCGGTGTTGCCGAACTCGAAGAGCATGGCGACGAGGTCGTTGAAGTCGATGGCGCCGGAGTCGTCGCAGTCGCCGGGGCAGGGGCCGGCGAGGGTGGGGGTGACGACCCAGACGCCGGTGCCCCATTCGATCTGGTTGTTGTCGGGCGGGGTGAGGCCGCAGTTGAAGCCGACCTGCCCGAGGTTGTTGATGACGGGTGAGCCGCCGAAGACGGGGTTGGACGAAGTCTCCTGGTCGACGCGTGCGTCGCCCAGGTCGCTCGGGAGGATGTCGTTCTCGGTGACGACGCGGACGAGCCAGTCGCCGTTGCCGGCCCAGATGGCGCGGAGGCCGGCGTCGTCGAAGGCGCGGAAGACGACGACACCGTCGTTGTTGACGTCCGGCGCGAAGAACTCGATGTCGCCGACCTCGGAGGTGGACTCGCGCGCGATGACCTTTGTGGTGACGCCGTCGGAGAGGTAGACGCCGCGTTCGCCGCCGGCGAGGCCCGCGACGAAGGCGACGGCGCCGTGGTCGTTCACGGCGCAGGAGTTGTCGAACCCGGTGAAGGGCGACATGGGGTCGCCGTCGTCGTCGGTGACGATGAGGGAAGAGGAGCCGTCGGTTTCGAAGAGGCGGATCTCGTCGGGGCGCGAGCCGGAGGTGCCGGGGCCGACGCGGACTTTGCAGGCGGTCTGGCTCGCGTCGTTGAAGGCGGGGGTGAAGATGAAGGACCAGGGGGACATGAAGTCGACGCCGGTCTCGGCGGCGATGATGGTGTCGTCGCCCTCGGTGTCGAGGACGACGAGGGCGTTGCCGGAGCCGGAGAAGCCGGCGCGGTAGCCGATGAGGCCGGCGTCGTTGATCTGCGCGTTGCCGTAAGAGGAGGCGCCGAGGGGGCGGTTGGTGATGATGCCGCCGTTCATGCCGTCGAGGTCGACGCCGTAGACGCCGTCGAGGGCGCTGAAAGACTGGTGCCAGGTGATCCGGCCGTGGTTGTTGATGGTGGTGGAGCCGAGGACGGCGCCGGTGGCGGCGTTGAAGATGATGGCGCCGGTGGGGATGTCGCCGGCCCAGATGGAGGAGCCGCCCATGGTGTTGGCGCTGATGCGCGCCGAGACGTGGCCCTGCTCGTTGAGGTCGATGGACTCGGAGTTGATGAAGTTGTTGGGCGGGATGTTGAACGATCCGCCCGGGTTCACGGCGAAGTTGGTGCGGAAGTAGAGGGCGTACTGGTCGTAGGTCGGCGCGCCGGCGTGCGCGGCGGCGGCGAGGAGGAGGGGGGCGCACAGAACGGGCGTCGTGAAGCGGGTCGCGGGCATGGTGTGGGTCTCTCCGGAATCGGGCGAATCGGGCAGCGGAACGGGGCGGGCTCTTCCCGTCACGGTACGCCAAAGTTGGCTTGGAATCGAGGAAATTACGGGATCGAGCGTCGAGTCGGATGCGAGCGGGGTGGCGCAGCGATCGCCGTCTGTCGTGGATGAAGACGCGTGCGTGCGATCGTGTTCTGCTGCGAACCCTCGTGCCCCCACGAGGCCCGATCAGAACAAGCTACACCAAATCTGCGGGTGGGGCGAGGACAATTCGGTGAATGCGTCCGGGTGCGCGGCGGAACGGAAGAAGATTCGTCATCGATGTCGATGACGCGCCCGCGTGGACGGGGCGTTGAGCGCGGTGCGGCGCGGTTCAGTTCCCGGAATCGGTCGGAATTTCCTCGACGATTTCGGCGCGGAGGATGGGGACGGGGCCGGAGCGGGTGATGCCGCCGTTTCCGATGATGACGCCGACTTCCTTGCCGAGGAGGGGCGCGAGGTCGCGACCTTCCGGGGCGTCGATGTAGGCGAGCGTGCGGGCGACGGTGCTGGAGCTGCTCTGGAGTCGGTAGCGGAGCGGGAGCTCGCTTCCCGTGTAGAGGGAGGAGCGGGTGAGGACGCCGACCATGGCGTAGCCGCGGGCGCGCATGATCTGCTGGCGCGTGGCGCTGATGGCCTGCTGGTTGGCGTCGGCGAGTTCTTCGAGTTCGGCGAGCTGGGCCTGCATCTGCTGGACTTCGGCGCGGAGGTCGAGGAGGGCGATTTTGGCGTCGGCGTAGTCGGCCATGCGGGCCATGGCGGCGTCGCCCGTGAGGGTCTTCGCGTCGTCGCGGAGTGTGACGTACTCGGCGCGGAGGGGTGTGATCTCGGCGCCCTCGGTCTGCTGGGCGGAGATGGCCTGGTAGGCCTGGTCGAGCTCGGCGAGTCGGGCGTAGAGGGAATCGCGGTCGACGCCGGGGTCCTGGTCGGGCTCGTCGGCGGTGTCCTGGGTGGTGTCGTCGGCGGGGGTCTCGGTGTTGGCGGGCTCGGTGTCGGCGTCCTCGGCGGGGGGCGCGGGGGTTTGCCCGGGTTCGAGTTCCGGCGTCGTGTCTTCGGCGGTGTCGTCCGCGGTGTCCGGGGGGGAGTCTTCGGCGGGTGCGTTGGTGGTGACGGGGGTCTGTGGTTCGGTCTCGGGCTCGGGTTGGGGGTCGGGGGCCTGCTCGGTCGGGGCGGGGGTTGGGCGGAGCGCGGCGAGGTGGGCGTTGACTTCCTCGGGTGTGGCGTCGCGGACGTGGCGGCGGTTGACCCAGCCCTTGGCGCCCTCGGGTGGGAGGACGAAGTAGCCGGCGAGGGTTCCCTCGTCGCGGAGCTCGCCGACGGCGCGGAGCTCGGTGCCGGCGGGGAGGTCGGGGTTGAAGACGAAGTAGTAGTTCTCGACGGCGGAGTCGGGGTAGCGGATGTTTCGGGCGGCGAGGGCGGAGGCGTCGGTGAGGGTGACGGTGCTGGTGGAGGGGTCGAAGGAGGCTTCGTCGAGTTTGACGACGGCGGGGACGCCGGCGGGGTACTCGACGCGGTACCACTCGTCCTTGGTGGCGTCGGCGCGGAGGACCTGGTTCTGCTTGAGGAACTCGACGGGGTACCAGGTCTGTCCGGCGCCGCACATGAGGGGGGCGGGGTTGGAATCGGGTCGTGTGACGGCGACGTACTTGGGCTCGATGGGTTCGGTCTGCGCGAGCGCCGTGGCGGGCGCGATCGCGCTGAGGGTCGCGATCAGTGCGGTGATCCGGGCGAGCGTTTTCCCAGCGTTCGGCATTCGGGGGCGCCTCCTGTGAGGAGATCTGGAGGGGATCGGGCGTGTGCGTCGGTGTGCCCTGGGTGCGGGGAGCGTTGACCGGCGCGGGACGCACGGTGATACTCTCGGCACCCATGACGAAGACACCATCATCCTACCGTCGACCGGTCCGGACCGCAGTCACGCTTGTCGTGCTTTCGGCGTCCGCGGTGTCGTGCGCCCCCTCGCCGTTCCAGGACCGGACGCTCACGGAGCTGCGGGCATCGGTGGTGGAATCGGCGCAGCGTGAGTTCGAGCCTCTCGGGGAGGCGGCGCGCGAGGTGACGCCGGCGGGCCGCCCGGAGATGAAGGACTTCCTGAGCGAGCGGATCGAGGAGCTGGACGAGATGGGGGGTCCGGCGTCGTACGACCGGAGCGACGGGGTGCTCTCGAGCGACATCCGTGAGGACCTCGGCGACGAGGAGCTGGAGACGCTGCGTGAGCAGGAGCCGGAGCTGTTCACGCTGCGGAGCAACCTGCTGGGCGAGGCGACGGAGGGTTTCGCGGTGTCGCTCCGCCAGGCGATCACGAGCGCGGTGTCGAACAACCTGAGCGTGCAGGTGGCTCGCCTGGAGCCGGCGATCTCCGAGGCGCAGGTTGCCGGCGCGGAGAGCGTGTTCGACTGGGTGTTCTTCGGGAACTACCAGTTCGAGAACCTGGACCAGGTGCAGCGGACGCCGATCGTTGCGGGGAACCCGGTGGGCGTGGGCTCGACGGAGAGCGTCTCGAACAGCTACGAGACGGGGATCCGGAAGAACCTGACGACGGGCGGTCAGTTCACGGCGTCGCAGGGGCAGACGAACCTGGACAACCAGACGGCGGGGATCTCGCTGTTCCCGGACCCGTCGAACGAGGCGTTCGTGGACCTGGGGCTGGTGCAGCCGCTGCTTCGCGGCGCGGGGCAGGAGACGGCGCTGGCGCAGGTTCGGCTGAACCAGAACCTGGAGCGGGCGAGCGTCCACAATCTGAAGCTGGAGCTGATCCGGACGGTGCGCGAGACGGAGGAGGCGTACTGGCTTCTGGTGCAGGCGCACAAGGAGCTGGACATCCAGCGGCGGACGCTGCTGCGTGGGATCCTGACGCGTGACATTCTCGAGAAGCGTCTGAACTTCGACGCGCGTCCGGCGGAGTACTCCGACGCGGTGGCGACGGTGGAGCGGCGCCGGAACTCGGTGATCCTGGCGGAGCGGAACATGCGGGACGCTTCGGACCGGCTGAAGGCGCTGATCAACGACCCGGCGATCCCGGTGTCGAGCGAGGTGCTGCTGGAGCCGGCGGACGACGTGGTGACGGCGCCGGTGACGTTCTCGCTGCTGGATTCGCTGCTGACGGCGCTGGACCTGCGTCCGGAGATCGCGATCGCGGTGCTGGGGATGGACAACGCGTCGATCCAGCAGGCGGTGGCGAAGAACAACCTGCTGCCGACGCTGGACCTGAGCTTCCGGGCGCGTTTCCAGGGCCTGGATTCGGACGCGGAGGAGGCGTACGACCAGATCTCCGAGGGGCGGTTCGTGGACTACACGCTGGGCGTGGAGTTCGAGCAGCCGATCGGGAACCGGCCGGCGCGCTCGCTGCACCGGCAGCGTGAGCTGGAGCGGCTGCAGTCGGTGGTCTCGTACCGGCAGGCGGTGCAGGACGTGGCGCTGAACCTGAAGCTCTCGCTCCGGAACGTCGAGACGGCGTACCGGCTGATCGAGCAGTCGCGCGTGTCGCGTCTCGCGGCGACGGACAACCTGCGGTCGCTCCGTGTGCTGGAGCAGACGATCCAGCAGCTGGACCCGACGTTCCTGGACCTGAAGTTCCGGCGTCAGGACGCGCTGGCGAGCGCTGAGCTCGATGAGCTGAGCGCGATGGTGAACTACAACATCTCGATCGCGAACTACTACGCGGCCGAGGGGACGATCCTGGAGCGGAACGGGATCGAGTTCGAGGTCCCGGACGCGGACGAGATCGAGAACTGAACGATTCGGCTGTGCTGGCTTCTCCCGAGATGATCTTCGATGGTGTCCGCCGCCTCCGGGCGGGGGGCGTGGTCGCGCTGCCGACGGAGACGGTGTACGGGCTGGCGGCGCTGGCGACGAGCGACGAGGCGGTGCGCGCGCTGGTGGAGTTGCGTGGGCGGGACGAGGGCAAGCCGCTGTCGGTCGCGGTGGCGGACGACGCGATGGCGGAGGGGCTGGTGGACGGGTGGCCGACGGTGGGGGGCGTGTCGTCGCGCGAGCTGGCGCGGTCGTTCTGGCCGGGGCCGCTGACGCTTGTGCTGCCGCGGAGGGAGGGGCTCCGCTTGCCGAAGTGGGTGTGCGCGGGCGGTGCGAGCATCGGTCTGCGGTGCCCGGATCACTCATTGGCGTTGGCGTTGATCCAGACGCTGGGTGAGCCGATCGTGTTGCCGAGCGCGAACCGCCCGGGCGAGCCGCCGGCGACGAGCGCGGCGGAGGTGGAGCGTGTGTTCGGGGATTCGGTGTACGTGATTGATGGGGGGGCGAGCCCGATGGGTGTGGCTTCGACGGTGGTGTCGTTCGCGGGTGGGGAGGTGCGGGTGTTGCGGGAGGGGGCGTTGAGCGCGGAGGCGTTGGGGATTTAGGGGGGCAGTGGGCAGTGGGCAATGGGCA
>CAJNJA010038431.1:0-28439 GCA_905231915.1 Symbiodinium necroappetens
ATGTATCGCGCCCGCGCCCGTCCGATGAATTGGTGGGTTTTCAATACATGTACCGTACCTCGGCGGTTGTATCGGCATGTCGTCCCGCCAATACAAATTGTATCGACCGTGGCTTGGTTGCAGAGTAGCCCCTGTCTGCCATAATTTGCAATTTGCAGTCCATGCCAAGCCACGTTTCAAGACAGCAACACAGGCCAATTGTCAATAAACGAACTTAGTAACATCCCACTTGTCAACTCTCGATTTCGCCCCCGGACTCTAAGCACGTCCGCCAGGAAACGACGAGTCAGGACGAATATGAAAAGCAAACGAAACGGGACAGTTGATTTTGCGGCGCACTGGCTGCAGAGAATGCTCTTACACACAGTTTTCGCACGCAGTCCTAGGCAAGAAATATTGCACGACTGACCCTGATGCATTCATGTTGCTGCCCTGTACCCCCCCTAGCCAACCTCCCCCTTTGGAGGCACCCGACATGTTCAATTCGATTATCTATTGGGTGTGAGACGTCAAGGATAGGCCCTTCACCAGGTTTGGAATGTCGTGCTGCAGCTGTTTCAATGCTTCACTCATGATGCGCATCACCTGTTTGTTCCAACCGGCGACTCAGTTTACGCTAAGGAAGCATTACGTGCAGGAAAGCTGCGAACACCCACAGATTTCGCTCCGAATGGACGCGTCCCCTTCCCTGTTCACCAACATTAGCAGTAGCATGCTCAGGAAATGTTAGGAAGAGCCATGTTGAGCAAAACCGCGCAGCACACAACAACCCCGTTCTAGGAGTATAAAGTCTTGCTTTGCAGATTTAGGAAATTTAGGAAATTCAGCAGTTGTTCAGCATACCGGCAGTGCCACCGGCAAGCACTTTCCGTTAATGTATCCACGCCCTTCGGCCGCTGCAGCATTATACAAATCCCATTCAGAAAATACCAAAGGAAGGTCGCGGTTTTCGCAGCATCATCCGAAGCATTGGGGTTTGTGCTCGTCTTATTCTCCTCCAGAAAGCGAGGGTGACTGAGGAATATATTCGTTGTCGTGTCACGGAGGTTCTGTGTTTTCTGACTCGCAGGGCTTGAATGTGTCCTGGGTTTGTTAAGGCAGCAATATGATTCATGCTAGCTGCTTAAAACCCTAAACCTCAATTAGTGCTCCAAGTTGAAGACTCGCTAAGCATCCGTTGACTGCTGGTCTCGGAGCGGTGTCAGCTTCTGGCTAAGAGGGCCTGCTTTTGTCAGCCGCGATCATGTAATCGCTTCTCAGAGTATCACCGATGAAAGCTGTTGATGAACACAAATAGTTTGCTACACTATAAGGCAAACAACATCAAACAAGATTGAAGCCTCTGCTTTCATCCAAGTTTTTGTCGTCCTTGATAGGGCTGGATATCTCAGCCGCTGCTCGATTTTTGTCTAAGATGCACAGAAAGAGGCCTCCTGACAGGCCATGCTCACGTGAGGCTCTTCTGGCATCTGCATGCCCAACTGGAGACATCCGCACCAAACCTTTGTGGTGAGAAGGTAAAGCTTCTTTTCTACATGGTTGCATTCCAACCCTCGACTATTCCCGAATAGAGTGCATGTGCGTCATGCGTGTAGTCCCGACAACACATCCCACTGGATTGGAAATCAAGGTTGGAACACGGAAGGAAGATTCACGTCTGCATGAAGAGCTGCACTCGTGAGGCAAGATAGTTGGTCGAAAGCAAGCTCCAGAACCGACAAAACTGATTCTTGTAACCATCCGAAAAATCGAAACTCCAAAAGGTCAGGTCCAGAAGGCTCCCAGGTGTTCAGAGAACCGTTGCCCGAGGATTCTGGAGACCACATTCCCCGAGATAGACCCAAAACAAAGGGGAGACCCAATTTCAACATGCCGTTCTTCGAGACAACCCCACAAAAAACACACACACACACACTGAGCATGTTCGTCGAGGCTGTCCCAAACCGCAAACACCTAAATCTAGGCCTTCGAGGCAGCCCCAAAGAAACAAAACCCACAACCCATTTTCCTCGAAGCTTTCCCCCCAAAGCAAAACCAGAAGCCAAACATGAGAATATTTTTGAGACAATCCAAAAAGCCAAAACCAGAAACTCAAAACAAACACATTCACTCCAGGCGGTCCCCAACAAATCAACAACCCAAGGTCTTGAACAGGCCGGTATTCGAGACAAAGCAAAACAAAAAGCCTACAATCAGCCTATTACTCGAACCAGTCTCAAACACCTACAATTTGGGGAATCTCTGCTTTTTGTTTTGGTGGGACGGCGTCGAGAAGTGGCCCCTTGAAGACCGTAAAACCCTTCATCCATTTTGCTCGTGGTGGGAAAGGCCAATTTTGGGCTGTTGGCTTTGTTCTGTCTTGGGACTGCGACGAGACTTATCAAGACCTCGGAACGTTGCTGTGTTTGTTTTGTTGGGCTGTTTCGCACTTGTCGAAGACATGAAGAGCTCGGAATATTTCCAGGGTTTGGGGTTTGGCCCAACATGCACAGGTCATACTTACAAAGCCGAGCTTGCGACATTTTCTAAAGACACACGGGGTACGGGCATCAACTTCTGAACAGGGTGGGTGTGGGTATGCTCGAAGTGATAGCTTTTTGTTTTCTATGGATTGTCCCAAGGAATAAATATGCGTATTCTGGGTTCCTGGTTTGATTTGTTCAGACTGTCTCGGTTTGCTTGCTTTGTTCGGCCGTCGCGAGGAACATAATTGTTTTGGGCTTAAGGCTTCGTTTCCCCATGTTGCCCGTAGTTCCCGCCCCATGCAGGCCATCACCAAGACATGCAGTCACTCCATCCAAGTCTAAGGCATCTGAAAAGGTTGGCACTCCATCGGGGAATCTCGTACTGTTGGAGGAGAGGCTCTCTCTCTCTCTCTCTCTCTCTCTCTCTCTCTCTCTCTATATATATATATACACAGATAATATACACATACACACAATATATACACAAATATATATATATACGCAGCGGAACTATGAACGAAGATGTGACGATGACTGCAGACGGACCCAAGGGTTATCTTGAGGCCAGTGTGACTCGTACCAAGACGGCCTGCACTCTGGAGAGGAAGGATTGGTACTTGGCTATGTGTGCCCCCATCCAAGGTTTGACGGAGAGCAGCTGGGCCCTCGCGTGGAGAGAACTGGCAACACACACATACCTATGCATGCAGTCATGTACGCATGTCGGTATGCATGCAGGGGTGCATGCATGGATGTATGTACATGCATGCATGTGCGTCTGTATGCATGTACAGTTGTTGTGGTTTGGGCCGACACACCGTGAGTTGCAAGACTACAAGTTTACCGAAAATCTTCGATCTTCTGGCAAACAACTTTGAGCACGAGTTTCCTACATGTTCCTAAGTTTTCCTAGCTGGAACTTGTACCTGTGGAATCTATGTCATTGTTCGTGAATGATGCGGCAGCCGATGAGCGATGTGATTTCAGTGCTGGCGCATGTCGTGCTACAGGGAATCAAAGGACATGTGAATGTCCTTGGCTGCATATGTATATGTATATGTATGTAGAAATATAGAAAAAAAATATATATATATATATGTATACGTTATACATACTTCGACGGATACACTCACATGCCATGTGTACAGAGACAAAGATATAGACACAGAATATGTATAGTACATACATACATACATACATACATACATACATACACACATACGCACACACACACACACGCATATGGGCGTACATCTGCACACAAACAAATTCACACAAGCATGTCATCCAGGCTGATGCGCATACGCACATCTCGCAGCGGATTTGACGCAGAGTGCCCACGCAATGACACTCCGTCGTGTCATAGTTTTGGGAGAATCTTGGTGGCTGAAGCTGACAGCCTCTTGCGCTTCACACAAATTTTGAGGGCGTTGCTCTGGCTGCGGATGCTTTTGACATGTGATTTTCTGGATAAAAAAGGGGAGAGATGTTACTTTCATCATCCCCAGTCTCCTGTTCACGCTGCTGCTTCTTGAGAATCTCATGCAGCCTGGAGCTTCAGGACCCGTGCTGCATCTTGCACCAACATGCTTTGACAGCACTCACGGGTCAAAGATCTGAATGTGGAATTGCGTTCAGACGCACAGCTGCCGAGTGCACGTGATGCCGATGTCCCTCTAGGATCCTGGCTGGGAGTGTTCTTCGATCTGGGTGTCCTTCTCATCAAGGCGTGCTGGGGTCGAACATGGAAACGTCGAACATTGCTGACTTTCACATGGAAATGTTGCTTGCAACCGTTGCTTGCCAGCAACAGTACAGAACAAACTCTCCAGGCACCTCGTTCGTAGGCTTCGCCTTCGTCGAACCAACAAGCTTTTCAAAACCTGCGCCACGAGACAGCACGCTCCCGATTGAAAGCTGTACTCTTGCCTGCCAAGCTTCTACTTGCTTCTACTTTCACCGCCACTTGATGTCATGTGCTGGTGCCTGGCGTGCGTCGTAGCCTCAAACCAAATCTTGCATGCTCAACGGCTTAGCAGTTTCAGTACCTCACTGTCAGAAGTCTTCCCGGGCTTTGCCTGAGGCATCGCCCACGGATAATGAGAACTGGGGGCCCTGCATAGCGATCCCATGGGCAAACCTGCGAATCGACACATCGAGCCCATATAACCCATGCAGTTGTCCAGGCTTGGATGCTCCACAAAGTCCTTATAGCCCAAAACTACTCGGATCTGAAGTGGCAACTTCACAATGCAATCTTGCGCCGTTAGAAAGTGCGATGCTGCTGTGACAGTAAAGAAATCCACAGCTGTGAGCAGCCACAACTTCTCTCAACGCAACAGATAGTTCTTTCACCAACTGCAAGCATGTCAGCAATCTAGCAAACCCTGCACGCCGGCCTGCACGTCTCAGCAGACTCGGGGCAACAACCCTCCATGAAAGCCTTGCAAAGGGACGTCCTGCACAAAGGGAACGCATGGCTGTAAGTCGCTAGCATGTCTACATGTGAACCGGCGCTTTGTCCTCCGCAAGTCAGGTGCTTGGGCTAACTCCTCCGGCCCATGGGCAAACCTGAAGAATCGCCAACCCACTTTCTGAGCTTTCTGAGCTCTGCAGGCAGCGAGTTCAATCAGCGAAGTTGCGGCGAGTTTGCTGCTTGTGATTTCACGACATAAAAGTAAATAAAGTAACATGTCTCAGCGACAGTCGGAGCAGCCGATATAAATGCTCGGGAAACACAGTTTGTCTCAGGCTTCTGGACTTCCCGCTGACCTCACCGCAATCCTTCACGATGACTGCCGTGCTTTCTGTGAGCCACGGAGCACCGGGATCCCGGCTCGCACAGGTCGCCCTTGCGACATGCAGCTCGCTGGAAGAAGCGGCACCTAGCTCTCGAGGTCACCGTTCGAAGCTCTGAACGCGAAAGCAATTTAACCGTCCAGGCCGAGAAAGCCCGAGGGCAAGGCATTTGTGTCTTCTTGAACTGCTGACCTGGATCATGACTGATGCGAAAGTTGAGGGAGTCTCGAGATGAAGGCAAACTACGCAAGCCAAGCGAAGCCGCGAGGCAGCAAGTTCCGAATCCGTCGTGCCACCCTTTAAATCACTGCAGTCTTTGGCAGTGGAGCCAGCAAAAGCTGAGCAGCGAAATGCGGTCTTGTCCACAAGGTTGTCCTGTCTTGACGCACGCTGCAGCTGGCGAGGCAACTGATTGAATGTGCCCAAGCAACGGGAGCTCTAAGGTGCCAGTGCCAACATCTGCAGATCCGGCCACAGGAAAATCGCAAAAAAGGCAGGGAAAGATTGCAGAAAATACTTATGTGGCGGTATGCAACATGGTCTGAGTCCTTCGGCTTCTCTCCACGAGCCTCATATCAATCCAGCACAAGATGCCCAGGCTTTCTGCAGCCCCCAGCGCGACTGCCGTTCGGACGCCACACGCATCCCATGACTCTGGGGCTCGGACTTGGCGGTCGTTTGAAAATCCTGTGAGAGACTGCGCAGTGACTACTCCAGAATAGGTGTCCGGGAGGGATTCTGACCGGATCCAAGGTGAGTCGTCACAGCGAGAGTAGCCATGTTGAAACCGAAGTGATGCATGCTCCCTGTACAAAAAACCCAAACTGCGACTGCTATAGGGCACTGTAGGGATGAGGAGCGACTGGGAAGCCTTCAGCCGCTTGCGCATAGCTGTTGTTGACATCCCTGCCACAGTTTCTGCGCATGTCAATGGGACGTGCTCCGGCCTCATCATGTTTCTGGCCTCAACCGTGTAGGCAGACTGAACTCCAATCACCAATCTAGCCGGCAACGCCCGTACAAGTCCTGCTGCATGTAGCCTCCAAACTCGTGGGCTGTGGGAACTGCACCAGGAAACCTGAGCCTCCGGTGCAGTCAAAAACCCCAGGTATGCAGCGTAGCCTTGGGACTGCAGTCCCATCCAGGGCGTAGGGACCTTAGCACGGCAGGGCCGTTCGGAATGGGGGCACGGTGCATGCAGCACATGATTCGCTGTAGATCGCCGACTTGAACAGTCATCTTTTAAATCTCCCATGTCATGCTCCGGCAATCTGAGTACCTTGTTCTGCGGCGAGTCCTTAGCGGACTTTCGCCGATTTGCTCCGTGCCAATCTGACACTACATGCTCACAACCTCCTGTGCATCTGTCGGCTTTGCCAAGACGCAGGGAATCCTGCCGGAAAATGCCGCCGCCGCAGGCACCCCCTTCAGGGATGCGAGGGCGCAGCAAATGGCAAAAGCTGTCCAACCAAGAGTTGGCCAAACGCCGGAATGAACGGCCAGTTGCGACACTTCGCCTCCGAACGCCCAGCAGAGAACCGATAGCAACACGATCAGTATTGACTGACCAAAGTCCAGAAGTTTCCGGTACTTCAAGCATGCAAATTTCGGCGATGCGAATCGAAAGCACATGCAGTGGAAGACATCAAGACAGAACACCGCCCAAGCCACATCAAATCCCAGCATTAAGCCGATCACGTTGCTTGCCAAGACAGGCGCGGGCGCCCCGCCCTTCAGCAAGGCCACCAAAAACTCCAGGCTAAGGCTCATGCCCACAGGCAAGAGGATCATGTAGTGGTGGAGAGGGATATCCTGAAACCTTGGTTGGAAAGCACAAACAGGACATCACAGGTGGTGGGAGCGGCTTAACGAAAAGACTTGAAAAGACCCTTCTTCTGCCACTTCCAACGAGAGGCGACGCAGAAGTCAATAGTTCCTCGCGCAGCGGTCCACGGACGTATTGGGTGAAGGCCTCCTCGCTTTCGTACCAATCCTGGATGGCCGTGTAGATGAACCGTCCTGAGAGCCCCTTTAGAGAGTTACTTTACGTATACATTGGGTATCGGATCGATCTCAAAAACAACTCTAAAGTTTAAACGCCTTGACACGGACAGCATCCAAAGCTGGCTTTCCTCTGGTCGCCAGTCTGCGGCTGCAGCTGCCAACCCGAAGTTTCAGCAGCTATGCACTGCTTCCTATCCTACCACAAAGGTTGATCTAATGCCAGCCATGGCTCGATCAAACTCCAAAGCACAGCCTGCGGACGCTAAGTCGAAGTACTGCAAGTCATCTAACATTTTCTGGCCCTCCCGAAAGGTTCGACGCAAGACATGCGTGCCAAGAATTACAGGGAGAAGTGACACGGCATAGCCAATCATGAAAGACTCTGGGCCAGCTTGTAAGGCAGCAAATGCCCAGAAAAGTGATGTCATCCAGCAGCATATAACAAACATTGCAAGGAGAGCTCGCTCTCGAAAAAGGGGCGTCCAACAAATCTTTCCATTGGGATTGGCTTGGCGGTATGCGGCTAGCTCGAAAACACACCAGAGCCGTGACCTTAGCAATCTCTTTTTGCTTTGGCCATGCCAATTATTCCTGCTGCATGCAGTGTTCAGGTGCGTGAAAAGAACCAAGCAAAAGAACAAGCGCAAAGACGGCTGGAGTGGCATCATCTACCTCAATAGGAGTACCACCTCAAACTAAATAATTTATGGCATCTGGGTATGGGTGCCTCTGGCATGACGGGGCCGTGTGTCTGCACCCGGCATTCCTGTTGTTAGACATCATGTGAAGATAATATGTGAAGTCTCATACATGGAATCAACCATCATGTTGGTCAACCTTCAAAGTGTGAGCCATCAGGGTGTCTGCCATGGCAGCATGTAATCCCTGATGTGGTCTTCATGCTGTGTCTGGCTGTAAGACACTTGTGATCGCTTCTGGCGGGTGGGCATGAGCATCTGACACAAGGGCACGCTGGACGCCAACGTACATGGCAGGGCCGAGAGTGCGGCCCGCAACATCACAACGATGACGACAATGGCGACAGAGATAGCTCCCGCACCAGTATCTGTTCTCGTTCTCCTGCATAGCTGGACAACCAACAAGGGATTCATGATCAACACCTTTGGTGAACGCTCCCGACAGAGCGTGGTATAGATTCCACAGATCAGCTCTCTGTTTCCACTGCGTGCCTCCCTGATCCTCCCTGGGTCTTGGAAGTCAGGCAGGGTCGCTAACGGGCCACGATCTTTCCCCATCCTCACGTGTGCCGTTCCTGGTGTCTGGCACATGTCGAACGTGTTTAACTTCAACTCCAGTATACACTGTTGTTCCCATGCTTTCTTGTTGCAGCTGCTGCTATTGGCGTTACTGCTATTTCCGATCATATCCTATCATGGTCATTCGATGTTGCTGTGATTGTCTGTGCTGTTTTTCCTTTTCTTCCATGGGGAGGGCGGGGACTGGGGGGATGATGACGCCCATTGCACTGCGGATGATGTCTGTGCTGCTTGTCCTTCTGCTTCCGTGCGGGGGTGGGGATGGGGTGTGCACGCTCCTCATGATCTTTGGTTTGCAAAACCTTCTTGCGGCGGCCGCGTCAGATTGATGACGCTGGGATGACGAGCTGCCAATGATGCCCACGATGATGACTGCTGTTGGTTTGGAGAGGTCGTTCGCAAGCCCCTGCTCGACATCATACACACAGGCCACAAAGCCCTGAAGGCCTCAAGACCAACGACAATGACTCTGTTTCTCCGCTTTGTGCTGTTTTCATGTTATTTGTGACACAGTCCGCCTACAAGAGTCTCGAGGCCCGTGGGCTCTCCAAACAACTCTAAAAAACCGGTGGACCCAGGCTGAAGCAAGAGAAACGACGAAAACCGCGGCATCTACGACTCTTCCGCAATCACAGACTAAACAAAGAAACAACAACTATGCCAAACGCAATGAGCAACAACGTTCTGGACTTCACGAGAACCTCAAACACTCGATTTATTTGCAAATTATAGGAAAACCGTCAAAAACGAACGACCCACCCTTCGCGGCGGCAAATGTGCCGGCAGCCTGCGTGCTGTTGTTGTTGTTCTGGTGTTGTTGGCTGCTGCTGCTGCTGCTGCTGCCAATGCCGTTGCCCGCCGTCGTTGCTGCCGTTGTGGATGTGGCTTTGGTCGTTGCTGTTGCTGTTGCTGTCGTTGTGGTTGTTGTTGCTGCTGCTGCTGCTGGTGCTGTCGCTGTCGGTGTCGTGGTTGCGGTTGTGGCTGTCGTTGGTATTGTCGTGGTTGTGGTTGTCGAAAATGTTTTTGTGATGGTGCTTGAGGCTGAGGTTGTTGTTGTTGTTGCTGCTGCTGTTGTTGTTGCTGTTGAACGCCCGCAATGCGCAGAGCACGCTCGCGCCGCGTTCAATTGAAAAGTGTTGCTGTTGCTGCTGCTTGCTGTTGCTGTTGTTGTCGCTGTTGCTGCTGTTGTTGTTGTTGTTGGTGGTGGTGGTTGCTGGTTGTTGACGTTGGTTGGCGGTTGTCTGTTCTGTGTGTCTTGTTTGTTGTGTGTTGCTTGTTGGCGCTTTTGCTTTTGTTGCTTTTTTGTTGTTGTTGTTGTTGTAGCTGCTGCTGCTGTTGCTGCTGCTGCTGCTGCTGCCGTTGCCGTTGATGCTGCTGCTGTTCTGCTGCTGTTGCTGGTTGTGGTCGTGGTTGTGTTTGTGGTTGTTGTGGTTTCTGTTGTTGCTGTTGTGGTTTGTTCTTTCATTCTTCGTCGCTGTTGTTGTTATTGTTGTTGTTGTTGTTGCTGCTGTGGCTGTTGCTGTTGTGTCCGTTGCCGATGTCGTCGCTCTTGTTGTTCGTAATCCTGTCTTCTTTTTCTGCTTCTTCTTCTTCCTCTTGCTACTGCTGCCACTACTGCTGCTGCTGCTGCTCCTGTCATTGTTGCGGCTGCGGCTGCAGCAGCCACCCGGTGCGAGTGCATGAAGGGTCTATGTTTTTGCTGTTGTCGTTCTTGTTGTGGCTGTTGCTGTGGGTGACCATGACTGATGACTCTTGTGCGATTCAGAGACGTCCTTACGACCTAGCTTCAGATGTAACTGAGGCCTCAACAAATAGGGCGAACTCCACAGCACTTGCAGTTGCCGAGACCTCCTAAGACATCCACCCAAGCCGTAAACTCCCCGCTCCATGAGTCTCGCATCCGTCTGGTGGATGCTAAACATGTCAAAAAACATCGTTTCCTGGTAGGTAGGCAGATACGGGGAGATAACCAGGCCCAAGATCAAAGCAAGAATACCGACAAGTAGAATCCAGGGCCCCAAGGGGCACACTTCCTCAAACTCGTGGAACCTGGCTTGGTATGTCCAGGGCATCGGCAGAACATCGGTCATGCAGAGTACCATGATCACCACCACTGCCATTGCCCAAGAGGCCAGCATTAGTTGCCATCCTTTCTGAACCATGAGGGAGAAGACCTTCCACTTCCCCGGCGTCAACCATGTGTGAGAGACAAAGGTGTCGAACCCATCCACTGGTGTCGAATACTTCCAGAGTTGTGCCCGCTCGTTCTCACTCAGTTCCGATGGCGGGCGCCGCCACGCCCTCCCGCAATGCCACAATGTCCTGCGGAGATCAGCCCCGCGCATGATGTCCTCGTCAATCTCCAGGTGCTTCAGCTTCATGAGCCTGCTCATTCTGCCAGGAGCTGGTTGTCGTTGAACATTAAAAGACGAGGACGTGCCAAGCCGGCCCATCTGCGGATACTCGGAAGAGTCTTGAGGTGACATGGAGCCATCGCAGATCTCGATGGGTGTGCTCGCTGCTACCACCTCCGTGGCCGGAGCTTTGACGCCTTCGTCGCAGCATGGTCTATTGAATCCATTGCCCATGAAGCGACGCAAGAAATGCGACTATGATACAGGCATTGCAAGAAAGGCCTATAGCCAAAGGGCCAGTGTGTCGGCATTCATCTAAAGTGCGGTCCTGGAAGTTCCGAGGACTTGACAGAGGGCAGCAAACCTAAGCCTGTCCAACGAGCTGGCTGCAAATCCCAACTCCACTCGCTCCATTTCCCGATCTCCCGACTAGCAAGGCGTCGACCGCTTCCAAACCCGAGGTGTCGAGTCGTCCTACCAGGCAGCGATAGATCCAGTCACGCTTCAAGCTTGAGTGAAAACCAGCATGTACACGAGCAGGACATAAGGCATGTTGCAGTACAACTCGGCAAACCTCTAACATTGGTAACAACACCACCAGGTCTAAGAGCATGAGCAAGCCACGAGCACCACAAGAGATTTCTTCGAGAAGTGCTGGGAGTGCTCTAGGAACATTCCAAGGTATATAGGCAAGCTTAATGCCGCTTGAAGGGTTTTTGGCTCCACCAAGTCTGGTGCCAGCCTTCAAAGGGAGCACCCTGATGCTTCCACTCAAAAGGCATCTACTGCTTCACAAATGGATACCTCTGTGTCAGATATTGAAAGCAGGACGACCGCCCGTGCGTTCACCCGATACTGCGCCGGATGCTACAACCCGACCAACCAGGGTTGCAGGCTGTGGTACACTTTCTGCAGGGTTACAGGGGAATTTCGATGAGAATCCACGGAACTCCTTAATGTCTTATGACGGACGGTGTACGAGTAACGCCAAGTTTCAGCAATACACCAGGAGTGCTTTCAGACTTCGAGTGTTCCAAGTTTCCGCAGGGTTCAGTTGCGGATCGTGGAGAAGCAGCCCAAAACGCTCCGCACAGTACACAGCACCTTGCTGGAGCATCCATGGCACAGCGGTCTGGCGTTGAGATGCATCCCCCCTGGCAGTGCTTCAGGGCCGGGCTCGGCAGGGGTTGGACCAGAAGGATTATAGGACTTGCACGATGCAAAACATCCGGCACTGTCATGCGGCTAGGTCGGGCCATGCAAGACTTGCTCCCACCTGACCACATCCTCACCTTGCCGTCACGGTTTCAATGCGGAACCGCATAGCATGGTACGTGCGCCCAGCAGCATGCAGTAGCAGCAACAGCCGGCAAACCCCTGACGCGACAGGAAAGTTTCCGGCTAGCTGCTGCAGTTGAGGTCCTGGCCGTAAATAGCACGAACGGCGGCCATAGCTGCGCCTGTGCTGGACAACAAGGAGTCGACGCGGCGGAAACAAAACGAAATCCGATTTCCCATAGGATTGAATCGATGTCTCCTCATATTTTCAGGATCGTTTGCACCAAATGCCGTGTGTCATATGTAAGTGGTAGCAAAAACCCGACAAAATCGACGCAGAGGTTGCTCTGCTGTAGCTACCATTTGAATCCATCTCCAAACTGATTGCCGAGCCGCTGGGTCCCTGTGGCTAGTCGACGCTTCACTTAAAAGGCTTTTGAAAATCTGTCGAAACGGCTGCAGAGCAGACTCATGCAAACTCCTGGCCTCACCTATAACAACGCTTTGGGCAAGGAATGCCAGCTGTTAAGGTCCAATGGCACGGCAGCCTGCAACTACGTCTCGGGTCTTAAAGCCAAGGGCCCAAACGGCCTTGGGAAGTTTAGCTCGGATCCCCTTCAAGGCCCGTGATGCAGCCCCTTCTCTTCTCCACGCACGCAGGTCCCGCTAAACTTCGTGTCTCGGAACTGGGCCCTGTGGGCCCTGTGGGCCCTGGGCTCTCAATGCCGCTGCCGCCAGCGCCACGGTTCAGGCTTCGGCCCTTGGGGGTGTGATAAGGTCTGTTCCACTTGATGGCACGACTGAAGACAAAGCGGGTGGTACTGACCGAGCACGGCTACATACTGAGTGCGCAAAGATTTCCGAAGAGTGCATCTCAGCTGTCAACAACGTTCCGCAAAGCTGGGCATCTTTAGCTCTGGCATGCTTTAACAGCCAAGTTCTGGAGCCTGACCTGGCTGGGACCTTCCTATTCAGAAAGAACCTTTACGTCGCAGAAGCAGAAACCCACGTCTAAGCCACTGGATCTGAATGACTTCAAGAAGCCCTAAAACATCGACGACGGATCCTGGTGACCACAATGGCACGAGAGAGGATGGCACAAGAGCCTAACAGAACACTGTGTTGCTTTGGCTCCTGGCTTTTCTGCCTGCTCCTCCTCGCCCGAAATCGCCTTCAACCTGAATCGTTTCATACAGGTTACATGACTGACATGTTCTGTCCTATCCGCCGCCGACACAAAGCTGTGAGTCCTGGGTGGCCAGGCCGGCCATCCCCGCCAGCAACTTCTCCGTGCCCGGTCCCAAGCCCCACTGGTTTCCGTTACCTTCTTCCGTTTCGGAATAGCTCCGCTAGGAGGCTCTCTTAGGAAAACTCCCCTTTGCAGTCTCCCTCCAAGTTTCCCGCGCGAGGGATTCAATCCGTTCCAGGGTTCATGGCTTGTCTCTTGGGGCCTTCCATGGCAGAGAAGAGCACACAGGTGTTGGCATTCCTTGCATTTCGGTTACAATACCTTGACGCAAAGCGAAAAGCGGCTTTGTCGGGACTTGAAAACAACCGACTGCACTGGCTGACGTGCTCAACTGGGTGTCGTGCCCGAAAAGGGCAAGAAGGAAGCCGAGTGCTATGACAACCTCGAGGCGTCAGCAGCGACTGCAACTGAAAGCTCTTCTGCCGAGCTCCATGTATCTAAGTTATCTAGAATGCAATCACTGTACAAGACATGGTTGGACAAGAAATGTGGGGCCACGTCAGTCGGATAGCATCAAAAAGCCGAAAATTTAAAATACCTTCCAGCTAAGAAATGATGGGTACCCAATGTGGTAGCATTTCTTATTTGTTCTCATTTTCGTGGGTTTCCAGGCCTTAAGCCTAGGGCACAAGAAAGAGTGAAAAGCAAGACATGTTGAAATGTAGGGGGCTACGTTTCTTATTCTGCTGGTTTCCAGGCCCTAACCCTAGGCCTAGGGCCTGGCCGCGTCTGTCTAGACTACTGGCAAAAAGTCTGGGGCTCAGTACCTCGACTTCCATGGGCTCGAGCTGCGGTTCAGAAATGAGCGAGAAATGGAGGGCACCCAACAATTCGGGAGCTGGCATTTCTTATCCAGCAGACCCACTGTACCCACAGTCAGATCTGTGCACAGACATTTCTGTGAGTCTGTGCGCACAGAGGCTCCGGCAAAGAAGAACACTAGAATAAAGTAATCTGCTTGTAGACCTGCACAGCAGCTTGCACCGTTGATAGCCTGGAGAAGCAACTGCCATCTCTGCCTTGCGAAATTAAAATCGCGGAGCCGCCAGCGAAGATGCTTGCGACCTGAGACTATGGAACACAACATCCTTGGCAACCAGAAGTCTATGTCCAGTAAACATGCTGACATGCTGCTGTGTACGCGGCGCCTTATCCAGGGAAAAGCTGCTGCAAAGCCCTATAGCGCTACGTGTCGGAACATCGACCCAAGCACTGAGTGCACCACCACCGCAACGATGCTGTTGAACTCAATCCAAAAGCAAATGCTGCAAAACCAGCTTTGGAGTGCGATGTCGCGAATCTTGCAGGCGTGATACCGAATAAGGATCCCAGGCAACAATACTAAGATGCAAGCAATTGTGTCTTGGCTTGGCTCATAGAAGGCCTCGCGATAGTTTCTGGCGCAAAAACAATAGAGCGGGCCTTAACTGGATGCGTTCTTACTGCATGAATACTTCCCTGTCGCTGGGAAGCGGCTAATGAATGCGTCAACAGAAAGATGGGACCAGCCGGGGTTTCCAGTGTGCAACAACACACGTTGAAATGTCTTGTCTTGCTCGATCGATGTTTCCATGTTTACGTTACCAAGCCATGCTTCAACCAAGCAGTTCGTTTGGAGGCCTCGCCTCACCTCGCAAACAGCGTGACCGGACACCTCCTACCAAGCTAGATTTCTTTTTATTCCGCAAACATACCGATTCACATCCAGTGTTGTCGAAGTGCCCACAGAACGGTCGGACTTGCCGCTACGAGCTTCTCAGCAAGCGGTATGTAGATATATATATATATATGTACACGTTTTGTGCTGGTTACACAAGTCTTTGGCTACGTGGCGTTCTTGCAGCTAAGCTGTTGTAGTGAACTCTCATAAATTATTTAGCAGATGGCTGAAGGCGGCTCCAGCGCTGCATGAACTCCTACCCAGAATAATGCTGTTGCCACGAGTAAAGCAGAAGCAGCAGCAGCAGCAGCAGCAGAAGCAGCAGCAACAGCAAAAGTACCGACAACGAACCCGAGCACGTACAGTGTCAACTAACACCATCAACAATGCAACAACAGCAGCAACAGCATGGCACAGTAAATCACATGTCAGGACCTATGATTCTGCAAGTACCTTCTTGTGACATCGTCATACTGTTGCAGTACTGCTGTCGTTGTTGTACTGGATAGACCATGCTATATACTATGTCAGAATCTAGTGTTGGCTTTGTGCTTTGCGCTGCAGTCCTCCAGTGGTTTCCATTCCGCGATCTCCGCCGTGCCTCACAGCCAGGCGGAAAGTCATACTACATACCATACAATGTGGTGCAGCATGCATACAGATTTTTGCGCAGACGAAGGACATCTGCGTCTGTCAAAGCTGGCCGCACATGTACAATAAGGTATACATGTACATACATACACCTACATCAACTCCTCATCCTGGCCTGACCGCCTGGTGACTGAAATGTTGACAACACAGACAAGTTCCACATCATACCCTTCGCACTGAAGTCTGCCGAAAAGGTTTTGGCTTCGGTTTCAACGCAGTTTCGAGCATATACCGTGTGAGAGTGCAGCTGATCCAGTGCTTATCGGAAGCCTACCTACCCAATTCTCATCAATTCTCCATGTGGCCCACGAGCCCCTGAAGACTTGTGAACGGAAGGGTGAACCAACGGAGGAGGCAACAAAGGCTCAACGTCTCAAGGCGACAACAGCTACTTCTTTAACATCATCTACCATGGCACTGTCATGTTATACTTTTTTCATTGTGTTGCAGGGCCCGCGCTATCTTCAGCTTCGGTCTTCTGGACCTCTGCCTCCTCCTCCTGAAGGCAGGGGTGAGCCCGGCTTGCGGTCTTGTATTCGTGATGAAAGGACCTCTGCTGGTAACAAAAACTCGCAGACTGTTTGCATGTCCGAGTCTGATCCGTCTCGCTCCGTCCTCTTTAGCCTCCAACTCCTCCGAGGGTGTCTTCACCTGCAGGTTCAGAAAGAAGTCCCAGTGCTGGCAAGAGGTCTCCTCCGCCTGGAAGCCTTGCAGACTGGCCACCAGATGCGATTCTCCGGCCTCTGTGCTGGGCTTCACCTCTTCCTGACGTGACCAATGCAAGGTCTCATGTTCTCTTCGCTCGTGTGCCGTGACCGCAATGAGAGCAATGCCTGCGCAGCAGAGGTGCTCAGCACGGCAACGCCGGAGTGTCCTTAAAGCAGAGGCTTTTCCTTTCAGATCCAGCTCCCACTTCCTGTCCCGAGGTGGTCGAGGCGAGGGCCGGGGCTACGTCTCGGTCGCGTGCTGGCCTGCAGACTTCAAATCCACTCCGAGACGAGTTTTGCAAATCCTCAAAGTGCTTAGAGGTCGGTTTAAAGCGACCTTTGCGTTTTGCTGGTTATTTACGATTAGACATCGGCTGTCTTACGGCTGCTAACAGTGTAAGAAGCTGACGTTATCAATGAGGAAAAGGTAATCAAAGCGCAAACCACCTAGCTCTACACAGCCATTCAAGGTTGTGTTCTTGGGGATGCTTCTGGTTTAGATGTAAAGCGAGCTGACACTTCACGAATTAAGCTCCGTGCTTTTTTGTTGTGTTACTAAACAAGGCGCAGCACAGGCACCACAGACGAACAATCTAAATATTAGGTTTGCTGTGCTTCAAAACTTCAATTTGATAAAGTCATAAATTGGGTGTAGAATTGTGGATCAACCAATCCAATATAAGATGTCCTGTGCTTGAAAGCCGTCAAGTCGTAGAGGAAGTGGATACTGATGGAGTATCTGTTCATCCTGCACCACCTCCAAATTACTATTATTAAATTATGGAAAGGGTTAAGTAAAATACATGAAAGCAGAAGAGATATGCCACTTCTTGAGACCCTTGAAACAAGAGCACTAAAAACAATTTAAGCCAGGCATCATTGAAAACATATCGTAGGAAGGTATGCAATGCAATGTTTAATGGTATAAAAGTACTGGTTCTTTGCAGATACAGTCCTCAGTTCCGTTACGCTAAGGACTGATATCAATGTTCCGGAGATTTCGAAGATCCCTGCTTTGGATAATTTCATTTAGCTTGCTCGTCAATCGTAGCCTTGTGCCAAAAGGCCCAACACATATACATGTACCTTTTGGGTTTCTGTCTTCAGGTCGTCATGCTCTTCACACCACAGTAAAATAGAAGTAGATAGCACAGTTTGGCTCCTTGCTTCGTTCGCTTAGTGAAGTCATGCTTGCACTCCGTTTCCTTGTGCTGAATAAACCCAAATCAAACAAGCAGGTTCTCTCCGCTCCCTTTTTTAAACACAGCATAATTACGGTGCTCCTGGTCTCGTTCGCTCATTTGGCTTGTTCGATTTCGCGGATAGTTCCTCTACGTTGCAAACCAATGACATGAATGGCGAAAAAAGCTCACTAGATCCTGCCGGTGCTAGTATTAGCACTCCCCGGCGGCCTCACTCCGCGCCACTGCCAAAAACTCAAAAGCCAGGAGGAAATCCAAACCAAAGAAACCACAACAAAAACAAGCACAAACAATATCCCACAGGAGAACCAACACCAGAGAAACCAAAAGAACCAACAACACCAAAGAAACCAACACCAGAAAAAACAAAAAAAACACAAATCCCGGAGGAGATCCAAACAGCAAAACAACAAAGACGCCAAAGCAAGAACAATATCCTGGAGGAGATGCAGCATCAACAAACAAAACACCATGTTTCTTTGCCATTGGGTTTGGATCTGAGAGTACGTGTTGTTGGTTCATTCATTTTTTGCTTTGGATCTCCTCCGGGATTTTGGTGCTGTTCGTTGGGTCTTTGTTTTTTTGCTGGTGTCTTTGGTTTTGGATCTCCTCCGGGATGTTGTTTTTGCTCCGTTATGGGCATTATTGTTATTGTCTTTGGTTTTGGATCTCCTTTGTGATTTTGGTGTTGCTTTGTTTGGTGGTGTCTTTTGTTTTCGGTGTGTTTCTCGAGTTGGATGGTTTGGGAATGGACCGGGTCTACTCGTAAGACTAGCAAAACGCAGGGGCCGTTTTCCAACCCCAAACTCATCAAAGTGCACTTAGCCGCAAGTCAAGATTGGGTCTTTGCATTGGTAGGTCTGCTTTGCCTGATGCATCTTGTCTCGTCTCTCGAACTCTAGAACTAGAACCATGCCTCTGCGGAGAGTATCAAACCTACTACCTGTTACTGGCTTCCTCTGGCTTCGCTGCGAGGTCTCGCCGGCCTGGGGGGCCACAAAGGACAAGGCTCGCAAGGAGAGAAGGAGCCTGGGCCGGGCGACGACTCGACGACTGGCGAAGCGGAGCGAAGCCCGTCAGTTCCGAGGACGTGGCAAGGCCAGCAGCAGGCCACCTCCGAGATCTTATGTGAAAGAAGTGGCCAGCACCGTTTGCATACTGTCGCAGAAAAAAAGGCAGGTGTGCCTTGCCCTCTTCGGCGCAGGCTGGGCCGCGCCATGGCTAGGCTGAGTGAACTTTCTGCAAGGTATAAAGCTTTTGACCTTTGATGAGCGAGATGTACGTTGCTCTTCTGTTACCTCTCGCTCCCCCTATGCAGCTGGTTTGAAAGAAGTAGGAACATTCACGGGGCAAGGAGAAGTTGAGGTCTGGAAGGGGTGAGAGAAGACTCTGATCACGCACGAAGACACAAAAGCTGCAATGTGCAGCTCCGGTGCACTCAATACCTGCCGCAAGATTCAAATCTCCGCCGGCTGTCATGACTTGGGGCGGTCTTCGAGCGTCACTTTCACGCAACTGTTTTCGGGGGATCTCCTGCAGCGCTAGGAAGAGTTCGCACGAGTCATCAGCGAAGCCAACAGTGTGGCTTGAAGCTTGCTGAGAGCTTGCTCGGTCTTTGAGATTCACGCGGTGCCATTCGATTTGGACGTACTTTCGTTTAGCCATATGATCTATCGTATAATTCGTGCTGGCTTCTCGGCTGTCGTGGCTCCCGGAATCTGCGAGCTGTCCGTGCACAAACAAGCAGTCTGCGAGTGCTCGGCAATCCAGGGCTGCTGCCCAAATAGCATGCAGCAGTAATTGCCCTTTCTTGCCTGCATGATGCGATCAGCCTGCAATCGTGTGGTGCCTGATTAGTTCTGCACCTTCCGATTGCACTTCTCGGGGGGATCTACCTGCACACGCTGCAGCTCAATGTTGTAGAGGCTTGAATAGTTCGGATTTGGAATTGTCGTGCAAGGAGTATGTTATCGGGATTCGAGAACTTAATGATTGTCGGGTCTCCTTCTCCAAGATACCAGCCTCTAGAATGGCTGACTCCTGGAAACCGAGGAACATATGCATTACGGGGATGTAAAGACCAGCGGACACAGACTTGCTGGGGTTGCTTGCCAGACATAGTAGGGGCAGTAGGGTTTGTAGGCGGGGTGATGACGCGGGCAATTTACTCCTTCTCATGTGGACTGCAAAGATCTTACTCTCGGTTCTTGGTTCCTACCTGTACTACCTGTATCGAATGTGCAGCGCGGATGACAAGAACAGTTCGCTGTCATGCTTCGGCGACAAAGCTGAGCTGTTACATTGGCACGTCTCAAGTTTTCGGTGCATCCTCACGCCGTCGTGCTCAAGTTGGTAGTGGATTGCCCACACTTCGATTTCGATTTTTGTTGGCTAAGGAGGCCCTGAACAGGCTCTGACTCTTCCCCGGGCTCAAGGCTCTGAACATCAAGTGTAAGGCCTCGACTTCTTTCCTGGGCCTCTGGGAGCCTTCACCTCAGGCAGGCAGTCTTGTTTCTTCATTCCTAGAATTCTTGCTTCTAGTCGACAAAGTCATCTAACAAAGCTGCCTCGGGGCAGTAACAATCTTGGCCTTGGCGCTCCTCTCGCCTGAGTCTGGTGCTGAGTGGAGGTACAAGATCACCGGATGTTGCGGGGACCTTGGCTTCACATCTGGTATCAATTTTCTTACGTGAAGCCTTGAAGCCTCAACATCTTCAGCCACAAATGGCTTCTCTGCTGTGATCCAGGCTTTTCACCATGCCGCGCAAGAGCAAGATCAAGCGCCGTCTCCTGCAGAGGCGATGCATGCGCAGGCTTGTCCTCTGCCTGCAAAGCCAAGGAAAGTCCGATGAAGCCACATCTCCTGGTGTTGCCAAACTTGACCTGTGAAATGCAGCAAGCTCCTCTGTATTGTCGACTGCAGCAATATCAGCACCCATGTCCACCAAGTACTCCACCTCGGGTCTCCGTCGTTTTGTCTGTGCGGTTCTCAGACAGCCGAAGGCAGCCATATATGTTACCACCTACAGCTGTGCGCAATGCCGCTTGGGCTCTAGGTAACCTTGACATACAGGAAAATACACAGTGGCGCAACAAAGCATAAGACTGAGAGAGAAAGATATGGACAAGGACGCTGGTGACAACCGGAGTGCGTGACAAACAGCAGAAGAATTGCAGGGGGAAAACATCATGGTGCAGAATAGCGGGATGTTTGCCTGAATGCAAGCATTACCAGCAAGAACTGACAACCTTCCTGCACTGTGAAAAACAGGGTGGCCGCGAAAGGGAAGAGCACAAAACGAGGACGCGGTGTGAAGCAACTCCCAGTTTCCTCCATCTCGGTCCCACTGTGCATGTCACTTCTCCCGTTGCATCGCTCTGCCAGTGGCAGCCCTTGATTTGCTAGGTAGAATGAGGCACTGTCTAGGCCGACAGATGGGCACAATACTGAATTCTCGGTGCATTGAGGTCAGGCACACACTCCAAGCTGCCACTGACTGCGGCGAACATCAAAGGTGTCCTTGGGACCAAAGCCAGAATGGGCACTGCTGACCCTGAAGGAATAGTTCCTGTCCACACCGGGTTCCTTCCATCCATGCACCTACAGAGACAGGATGTGGCAGCTCCAAAATCGTCGTGTCAAACAAAGGTCGCGGCTGCAAGTTATGGTCTTTGCAGCAAATGTCAATCTCTTCATCCTGAAAGACAACAGTGACTCAGTGACAGTGCAGATCTTCCTGATGTGCGCTGTGTCTGGTGTTGCAATTTCGTCCCCTGTCATCTGCGACACTACGCTGTGCACCTGAAACCGTTCATCTGACAAGGTACATGGCAAGTACAAGTAGAACATGTCCTCTAGCATATCCGCCAGCGCCACGACATCGCCGTCGTACGCGGCCTGGTACCTCCAAGCCATAGGCTGAGAGAGCGCGGCTTGAATGCTGTTCTGGTTTGTGTAGACGATGCCGGAAACTCAAAGCCATACCAAGGCTTCAAACTCAGATGGAGCGTTCTGACTCCTGTAGATTCAAGACTGCTTCGCATGAGGAGAGAGATTCTAGGCTCGTGACTTTGGGCTAACATCCGCTCACCAAATACAACAGCTCTCTGCGCAACTTGCATCGATGCGAGTGGCTAAAAAACTGCAAGCTGCAGCCGCGAGTCTTCTTATGTTCTCAGGCTTCGTCCGAGATCTGTAATGTTCAAGGCCCGCACAAGGCAACCACGGACTCGGGCATGCTCGGCGCTTTGGGAAACCTGACTTCTTCGAGGACAGTTTTGCTAAAAGCAGCTGTAGCCGAAGATTAAGACTTGGAATTCCACAAAATGTTCTTTTGGGGGAGTCAACCTGGTTCCGACAAGGCAGCCGAATGGTGTAAGAAATTAGTTCGAAGATTGGAAGCGCTGGGTGCGAAGACCTCCGCTCCCACTCACTCTCCACAAGTGTGAGTATTCCATAGCTAGCAAGGAACACTCACCGCTATCTGGAGAAGTCACTGTATCGCAATAGCAGGAGCTGTAGCTCCAACACGGACAAAACGGCTGACATTCGACCCTCACTCCCAGGCTAAGACCTTGTTTCTTTTTGCTGTCGTTCCCGAAACGCGTGTTTTTTCTTGCTGTCGTGCCGGAGGCCGGGGCTCGCTCATTCACTGGCTTCCTGGGTTTGCGCACAAACAGCAAAAAAAAGCAGCTACAGCAAGAAAGAAAATCACCGGGTTCCCTCATTCCCAGGTTGATCCCGAGAGCTCCCAAGCGGCACGTGTGTGTTTGTCTCCGAGCCCTCGGCTTTCCCCGGGCGAGCTCCGCAGCCTCTGCGGCATCCTTATCCTCACCGAGGCGAAGGTACACCTGAAGAAAAGCAAGGAACCGCCGTTCCGGTGAAACGACTTCAGTCGACTTCTGAAGTGTTATGTTAGTGTCCACAGCTGTTCAGCACGCGTCTGTTCACATCAGGCAAAATCAAGGGAGCCTCACACAGCCGTTTCCGCTCGTGGTCCCAGGCGTCAAACGCCGCCAGCCACACCTCCGCTTTGCTCCGCTTCGGGGAATAACTGGATTCTACGAGCGGACTTTGAGAGAAGGCCTGCCATAGAAATGGTGTGCTCTTGTTGCAGCGCTGACTGTCATATGCTGGCAATGATCAGCATAGTGATCACACGAGATGGAAGGACACGATCTGGACTTTGCCTGCAGTATGTATTCATGCTCGGTGCATGTTGCCAACACGAAGTCTCAAAGTATCCCTGTGAATATCGGCGCATTCCGCAACATAAACCAGACTGATGGACATCTGAAGAAGTGTCTGTAGCTTTGCCAAGGACGCATTCGGCGCCTCCCAAGCCTTTCGGCCCTGCGCCCACGAGGAATCGAAGTCGACAGGGTATTCCTGCAGCGAGCAAATGACCCCGTGCCTGGATGTGACGAGCTAAAGCTGAGCGCTTTTGTGGCTCTGGCTTTTTGGCGCAGATGTTAACGGAAGCAGCTCCTTCCACAGCTTAAAGGCATTGGCTCAGCGGTCCAAACACTCTCCAGCTTCATGAAGAGCACGGCTACATATTCCGTGGGGCAGGACAGCAAGGATCTCAGTTCAGGCTGAGTATATGGCCCCAATCTGGCGATTGGAAAACTCCTCCCAGACTCTAGCTGTCAAAGTCCGTGATCCTTTGCGGAGTGCCCAGGTCCCCTTCTGGCAGCGAAAGACATTGCCGAGAACTGGCTTCTCAAGGCTGGAGCCGCAGACTCCTTAGACGATATATTATTATATAGTTGTATAATTATACAATTCTACAGTTATATAATGTTATAATTATACGATGGTTAAATAAAGGATCGCTTCTCCTGGTTACTGACCGACGCAACCCGCCCGGCTCTTCGGCTCCAGGAGCGCTCTTACAACCTACGGAGGGGAGCCAATCCAAGCCACTGGAGAGCGAAGCATGTGCTTTGCAGCAGTTTTCAAGTTTCAAGGCATTCTAAGTGCTTCAGCCGTCATCGTCTCAATGCCACGAAAGCAGCCACAAGATAAGCAAAATGCACGTAACACCTCTTAAACCCCCGAAAGGCACATGCTGCGTCAGCTGGCTGCAGGATTGAATTGCAAGCGACGCTATCATGCCGCGATGTTCGCCTTCTGGTGAAACATGCCGGACAACGCTGGGATGACTGATATGTCTCAGATAGCCATCTCATGGAACTGAGCTACAACGATCCCAACATGGCGTCTAGAGCACCGAAACTTCGCCAGTGCTTCGGCCGACCTCAGCTGGAGCCGAACACCGACACATCCTCCGACACTTCCTTCTCAGCATCTGGCCATACCTGCAGCGACGTGCGAGAACCTGGCGACAAAGCATTAATCCGGAGACTCAAGAACGGGTTGCCCAACATGCCCAAGCAGGATCCATGCTCTCGGCACATGAGGCTGAAGATGACTCTTCCTCTGACACAGCTGGCCTGACACTGGACATGATCCGTATGCATGCGATCCAAAGCCTGGGCCGGTCAGCAATTGGAGAGGAATGGGGAAGCCCTATAAGCCGCTATAAACCCTAAACCGATGCCCGGATTACGGCCCGGGCGGAAGGGCACCGAAGATGAAGGACTGCACCAGGCCGCAAAGGGAGACCTCCAATTCGATGATCAACCACCTGGAAGGAGGGCACTAAGGGTACCGGACTGAAGCTTTGGAGAGTGCACGGTGGACACATAACAACTTGCCAGAAGCACATCAACGGCAAGTTCCTCATCTTCCAGTGTTCATCCACATTGCCCTCCACACGATCCTCACCGGCATGAGGCACACAACAAAGAATGGCCAAGGTCATGGAGGCCGCGGGATTCGGATGTCAATGCAAAGCATCTGCTTGGTGTCGTGTGTGCCATCTCACTCTCTGCAAGATTAGGACACTATGTGTCGGGAGGTGCCCCGTGCCTTCACCATGTGAAAATAGATGGCTCCCAGGCCGCCCGACAAGATGCTGGCGAACCTCAGCAGGGCGACACGTGGTGAATCCCACCTTCGAAGCAGCCGATGGCGAAGCCACGAGGCAACAGCTGACTCTGAACACCGCCATCCCAGCTCTGTTTTTAGTACGCTTGTTCCCACGTGGCCACGGCTTTCGCACAGTTAAACCAAGACATGCCAATCCGCACGTCTGTGCGGTTTCGATAGTCAGAAGCTGACGTGCTGGAATAGCATGAGGCTCCGGCGCCATCAGGGCCGTTCCACGTTGCTGCAGGAAGACCAGGAGACTATTCCTAAAAGGAGCTGTGTGGCATAGTTCTCGGAGCTTTTGGCAACCAGCTACAAGCATATCGCCCAACTTGATGCTGGGCTTCCGCAGGGGGCACCGTTAAGAATGCTTGAAACGTTCGTGCTATCAGCCCAAAGCTTCTCAGTTGCTGCAAGCTGGCGCGCCGGAGTGCCACACATGCACCATCGCCAACTCCAAACTGAGGCCGACACCGGAGTACTTGCTCCTGTGTTAGGTCCGCCGTACTCCAGGCACCGAGGGGACACATCCTGGAGAAGTGCAACCGACAAGCAGCACGAGCAATCACCGAGTGGTGCCAGGTGAATGATGTAAATAGCGGCTTGACGCTCTTCAAACATAAAGCCCAAGGCCCCCAACTTCCTGAAGTACTGTGCTACTTACCAACCGCAAACAAGTCTTACCGGTGCAAGATCATGTCATGCTTGCCCGGGAGGCGAGAACAGTCATCGTGCATTCTTCGGATCACCCCTGCATGACGTCCTAGCAGCTCGACTCTGTTCTTTTGGCTTTGCCATCTTGCCGGCTGAAGGTTTTGAACTCAACACATCTCAAAGCTGAGCGCCGAGTGACTGGGGAGTGGCGAAGAGCTGCAGGTCACACCAGGACCTGTTTGAGCAATCTGTCAAGAGACCCTGGAAAATGCTTGTTCTCATCTTCCACTCCATGAATCCACCCCGCAAGAACAGGCCATGAAGTCAAGTCTCTCGACTAGACTGACATCTATGTCGTGGGCAGAAGCTGCGTGATGCTCAATCTTTTGCAGCTGGACACTCTCTCTGTGCATGAAGCAGATGGAACGATCCCTGCTTGCAGGACAGTTGGCCCATGATCTTGAGAGCTGTTCTATCTTTGGACATACGGGTACAATGTCGCAAAACATGTGCCGTCACAACCCTGGCCCCCAAGCACTGGCCTTGCAAAAGACTTTGCAATCTAAGGAAGGCTTAGGATACGATGTTGTGCAACCTGGTTCCAACTCTAACTCCACTGTTCTCTACGGAGCGAGGGCGCACCCGAACATGTAGAAGTGGATGACAATCTGTGCCATGACATTCCAGACGGCCGCGACACCATTCACGAAGTGGGTCTGTCCGGAATGCACACTTGAGATCATGCGGTGTGGTTGGCTTCACTTTACAGTGGTTGTTTGATGCTTCAGCAGCTTCGGTGCCTATCCGGCAAACTAGCCAGAGCGCGCGCAGTGCTAGCGGCTCAATTAGGCTACAAGTTGCATCACTTGGAGGATCCAGCCCCCGCACCTTCTCAAGCCTGCGTTACAGTGTATTGTTCCGAACCGGACCCTGCAGATGCCACGATGTGGCGAAGAAGAGCATGTACAAATCACGGGGCTGTCTCCAAGCCCGGCGACCACGCTCCCGAGTCGGGCATGTTTGCTGCAGCCCTGTTAGGCGACCCCTTCGCAGGACTTGTTTGGATCTGGACGGATTGAGCTTTAGAGAGCCGTCTTAATCTCAGCTCCGTTTGCTGCCAACAACTGGACCTACTTGGAGAATTAGAGGCCCTTTACGAATAGAGTATCGTCCATATACACTGTTACAAGTCGTCCTGGCCCTGGCCGCCAGGCCCTGAACACACATCTCGTGAGCCTGGGCAAACTTGGCCAACAGTGGCAGCAATCGCCACAGGAAGACCAAAGCCTGCCTGGCAATGCTGGGAGATGCATGTGACGCGTCCCTGACACCGAATCTCCATCAGCCAGCCACTGAGAAGTTTAACAACAGGAGTCATAGAGTTTTATGACGGCCAGACATGTCAGAGTAGCGAGAACTTCCAGGCCTGCAGGATCGAAGCTCCAGCAATGCTAGGAAGGAGAAAGAAAGCACCTCAGATCCGTGACAGCACGTGTCTTCGCAGGTATGAGTTGGGACCCCGCTGACGACTGAGACATCTCGCTTCTGCACGAGAACAGTGCACACATCGGACCATCATCAGATGAGTCGCCTTTTCGGAGTCATAAGAGCTTCAATGTCGGGTGAAACTAGACAGTTTGGGAAAGCCCGTCCCTGAGTTGCAACCGACCATGCCATGCCCCAAACTTTCTGGCTCCACAGAGCACAGCATCTGCACCTTGAGCCTTTCGAGCGTCGGATCCCGACTTCGAGGCTCCGACGTACACGACTTCGCTGACTCCCAAGGCATGTCGCTTCGCCTGGAGGCAGGTCGCAGATGCTCTTAGGCTTTTAGGGTCTGAAGCGGACTGTGCAGGCTGTGCCTGTGTCCATCGGCTCCAGAGCGTCGAGCAATACCTGGCGAGCCGTGTTCTTCAAGCGTAGAATCGCTGCACTTCGGTAAAGGTTTCTGTCCGCATGCACCGATTGGCTTCTTCGATGCAGTCAAGAGCGCTAGTTCAGCAGCCATGTTTGGAAGTGCGAACGGAATGCAACTCGGTCTGGTAACACGACAACTTCTGCAATCAGGATTCGGTGATGAGGTCCAGACGTATCCTCTTCAGGCGTGTAATTGAGGACGGGAAGGAAAATCGGCACACACCTTAGAATGCTGCGGGTTTGGACCAAATAACCACCACCGCTATTGTTCCAGGATCCTTCGAGAAGCAACGTTCGCAAGAAGGTTTGAGGGGGGAGGAAAGCCCTCCACCCGACACAAGTTGCGACAAGGCACAAAGCCAATCCGGCACCGAACGAGCGACTCCGAGCTAACAGGGAAGAAGCATCATGCCAACGGCAGCTGCTGCAATCCCTTCGAAGACAATGTCCAGCCCCCTAAGCAACTTGTAGCCTGTGGGCATCTTGGCATATTGTGACGGTCGCAGCCGAAGATCCAAGATCCAGTCTGGCGGTCTGGGAACCCGGACTTGGCCCTGCCCATTGTCTTGAGGCTGCACTTGGCGAACATGTGCCAGTCCTGGTCGCACTGTGCTTTGGTCTCTTTAGCAGGGACCGGCACAACAAACAGCAGGCATTGCCTCTGCATGACAGAGCTGACAGGCTGCCTGCTTTAATGACGCCTGCCGTCGAGGCTTCGAATCTCGCTGCAGTCTCGACCGAACCGTTCAACATCGAACTCCGAAGATCTCGCGGGGCAGATGTTTGGCGCAACAGCGGTGTTGCTCCTCTGCCAAGTACTCGGGATCCCAGCCACCGACAGCGCATGCGAGCGCCTGGCTGTGTTGAGTGGCTTCGTATCCAATTCGCAGACCAGTCGGTTGCTTGAGCAGGGCTCGTGGATGCCCCTCGTAGGCGCTGCGAGCTTACAGGGGAATTTGCTAAAGCCTGCCAACCTGGTTTTTTCATTCCCCCACAAAGCATGCCCGTGTCCGGCAGGCACATGGCTTCAGATTGGAGGCTGTTTACAAGGCCCCGGCAAAGCTGATCGAGTAGCTGGAGTACGGCACCTCACACAGAGTGTGATCGCCATGTGCTTCCTGTAGATGTAGATCATACAGCAGCATCAGCAGCTGAATACTTGTAGTGCTAGCAGCAGCAGCAGCAGCGGCAGCAGCAGTACGAGTAGTACTAGCAGTAGCAGTAGTAG
>CAJNJA010038442.1:0-14155 GCA_905231915.1 Symbiodinium necroappetens
GTGTGCGTGTGCGTGTGCGTGTGAGCGTGCGTGTGTGTGTGTGTTGTGTGTGTGTGTGTGTTTGTGTGTGTGTGTGGGTGCACGCCGCACCTGCGGCTTCCGAGGCGAAGCACCTTCCCCGGTTGCTGCTGGACAAGGTGTTGCGAATCGGAAATGACCGAGAATCTGTCGCGCTGGCTGACCTGTCTCCAGGGTTCACCTGATCAGAGCTTGCACATCCTGGCATCATCGCTGGCGATTTACGGTGTCGGCCTTGGGACGCTTTTGGTGAAACGGGGGCTGCTCCTCTCACCCTGCACGAAGAGAGCAGGGGGTCCAAGCAAGTGCTCAAAAGTGCTCAAGCGCTCGGATGATTTTAGCGGCTTTAGTGGCTTAGCAGGTTTGCTCTCCGTAGGCCGGGTCACATGGGCACTGCAAGAAATTGGCTGACTAGCTTACCTGGCCTTTCTAAACGCTCACCACGCACCCACTTGGACCTGGGTAGCCTTTATGGCTTCATGTGTTGCGTGGGTTTGAATTCCGAACCCAGGCCCTTCCACGAAATACCTGCGTCATACTGACACTCTGGCTTCCCCCCAGACCCCCTCGACCCCCCCAACATCTCCATGATTGAGGTTATGAGCGTCTGGTTGCTATGATCTTGCGCCGCCTTGGCATGACGAGGAGGGTGCTGCAATCTTCGCCAGCCTGTGCGCTCTGGGAAGTGGTCGAAGGATGCCCTCAACCTTGGCGGCCATGCTCTCCCTTTTCGCTGCTTTGCGTTGCGCCAGGGCCTCTGTCAGGTCTGTGTCCAACAAGATTGCCACTGCAGTGGTGGCTTTTCGAGGTCCAGAAGCTGAAGGACCGGGAGACTGCCAGCAGGACTGCACTCGAAGCAATGACCTGCAAGAAGAGCGACCGTTGGCAGCTGAAGAGATGCTTTTGCTTCATGCAAAGGCGGCTTCAAGCCATTTCTTGCTCTCTGTGGAGGCTGGCAGACGTCTTGAAGCCTGGCGTGGACTTCCTCGGGAAGTGGATGGGGCTGTTCCTGGTGCGCCGGTGGCGTGAACGTAGAAAGTGTCATGCATCAGGCTTTCTGAGGTCAAGTCGCGTTTCAAGCAATTTGCTTTGCTAATCTGTAGCTGGAAGTGTCGACATCTCTTGAGGCTCCCCCGCTGGTCTCCCTGGATGCCTCCATCGCACGACTGCCATCCTACAGTGGCCGGCTCACTTTGGCCGTCAGAAATGCAACGATGAGCTCCGCGCCGGATGCATGAAACTATAAGGTGGGGGAGTTTGGGCAAACACATCGTTGTTGCTGGGCCTTGGATGGGGTGCGACGCCGGCCTCTCAGTGAATGTGCATGTGCTATACAGGACGTTGGTTGAGCGCCTACAAAGGCACAGTGCTGCTGCTGCTGTCGCCTCTTCCCTGGTGCCGCAGTCTGCCAAGCCTGGTGCTTGTGCTACATCGTGGGGGGCCTCAGTTGCTGGAGTTGAGGCGATCCCACACGGAAACGTGCCAAGCAGCTGATGAAACTCACTGAAGGTTTCTGAGCCGCTTAGAGAATGCATGAGGTTGAGCAGGGACAGTGCTTGATCCGGGTGAAAGTCGAACTACGAGGGAGCATCGTAGACGATTGAGGCGATATCATACTGTGACATACTGATCCTGACTGCTTCAGGCTTCCCATTCCACCAAAAACCGCAGCCATACTCATAAGATGTTCATGGTGCTTGGTCGCACACGCTCAGCTGGTTTGCAGGATGGCTGCCAAGTCCGTGGCGGCGCCTGCTAAGCAGGTCGCCAACGGCGACAAGCCGGTAGAGAGCCAAGTTCCGTTCCGTGTGCATGGTTGAGCATCTTTGGGCACTACAAGGTCTCCCAGGACGAGGCGGTACGCCGTTCCTGGGTGTTGCTGGGTGCAGCTGGCTTTTTGGGAATGTGGAGGGCTCAGTCACAGGATTGACCGCTAGCGCGGGTACCGCCTAGGCCGTCGTGGTCATTTAGGAGCAGGTGCTCAGCTGCTGCATCGCCGTACTACTGCTTCGGCCATGATGACTATCGTTTGATTTGAAGACTGGACACCGTAAACCCTGGATCCCAACTGCAATGTAGAGGGCAGGACCGTGACTGCATTGTTGGGAAGGAACTTGGTGGTTGCTCAAAACGGAACAATGTCACCCCTGCACGTAGGAATCAGGGAGAAAACTTCGAGGGTTGTTGAAAAGGGGGGGGGTCCACCGAACTACTCGCTGTCATACTACAAGGTACCTCTTCCTTGTGCCAAGATGAGAATTGAATGGCAGAAAGACACAACAGAACAAATTCGTTTTTGGCTCAGAGGTAGTGTAAGTACACTCTTTAGCAGCACGTACCGGAACATGGTGAAAAGATTCATCATAGTGACACCATTGTGAGATCACCGGTTCTGTAGGCGACAGAAATCCTTTTCCCGCTCGGCACTGAGGTCAGAGCAGAGGTCAGTCTGGGGTGTCTCACAGTTCATAGCCTTTCGTCGGCCCCCCCCATTCTTACATCTGACGACACATGACCACACAGTCACGGACGTGGCAAACGCCCTGTCTTTACTTCACGGTCTAGTATACCCAGTGGTTCTCACCCCCCTGGTACTGCTGTACTGTCCAGCATGGCGTACATATGGCAGAATTATCAGATCTCCACCTTCTATTTTGACGCCGAATCTCCTGCCTGATATGTACAGAAGAACGAAGCGGGAAAGCTGAGAGTGAAGCACTCAAGCCAAAGCACGGCCCCCGACCGAGCCTCATGAGCCTCAAGCTCCAAAACAAAGAGAACAGAAGAGATGCTCTTGAAAGGCTGGGGGAATCAGTGCCCCGGGGACGGGGGCCCGCCTAGCTTTGCTGAAAGTCGCTGCCTGAGGGCTTGTTCTCCGGCTCTACCTTTGGTGCTACATCGGCCACTTGGGTGCTGCGCTTAACGCTTCCCACGCTTCTTAGCCTGCGAATCTGCGAATGAGGGATGTGCAGATGCCTTCCCGCCAGGATGCTCTGCGAGATGAGCACCACGGTTTCTTCCTTCGCTTTGGCGAAGCTCCTGCCGGACGCCGTGCAGGACATGTGCCAGTGCAGAAGCTGGGACATGTCCGTCGGCAGCTTGCTACGCTGCTCAGCGCGTGCTTCACCCCCTGGTGATCTGTGCGGTGTCTTCCAATCTGGCGCCAGACTGGCATGTTTTTTGAAGACTTCCGAGGGCTTTGGATCAAGGCCTCGCTTCTGAGCTCTGAGCTGCACGGTGCCAGATCACGATTCGTCGGCCCGACGGCACCTTATTTCGATGAAGGATGCGGAGCAATTGCCTCAGGCTCTCGTTCAGTGCGAATGCCGGTGTCCTGACAATTGCTTCGAGGTCGGAGACAAGCTTTTCCAGTGGCTTCCGGCGGCTGTCACGGGCGAATGCCTCAGATTCCCGCAGCCAGACCCTTGAGTGTGGCCACATATGGTATCCAGTTTCAGCTGCCGAAGCAGAAGGCCTCGCTAACCCAAAGGCTCGCTAGAGCTTCCTGAACGAGGAGTCTCACATGGCATTCGGAGTCGTTGTCGGTTGCTTCTCGTAACTCCGTCAAGTCTTGTAAGACATCAGAGGTACAAGAAGCTACCAAGTACCGAGGACGTCTTCTAATGGCTTCGGAAGCAGAGACTTCCATGCTCGGACAGTCACTTCCGTCGGTGGGAACGAGTTGCTGAATTGCGGCCATGTCAGGTCTTGGCGTGAGAATGTATTCCACCACCCCTCTTTGGCTGGACAACGCAGAGGATTTCAAGTGTGTGCCATGGCTGCAGCTTCAAGAACCAGTCAACTCCAGAATTCCAGGTGCGAGTGGTAGAATCCTGCCAGGTGTTGGCCACGTGCTCGGCATCCGGCTGCCGCTCGACAAAGTCGACTCAAACTTGCTGTCCTTCGGAGCTCGGCTGGCCGACATGGCAGGCTTCTCCATTTTGCTCTCGACGCTTGCTGCGGTGAACCAGAAGTCCCCACTCGCCGTGCCACCTCCGGTCGGGGCCCCACAACGCACAGCACGTCACGGTCCCTCTACCTCTGCAGCTGAGCTCTGCCTGGTGCTCTCAGCTCTCGCTTCCGCTGCTCCACCGCTCGGTGATGTCGGCTTTGGGAATCGAGGGCTCTCAGGCCAGGCGAGGGCATGTGCCGCTGCTCTGGCTCTGCGCGCATGCGGAGTGCCCTCGGAGGCCATCGGCCCGGAGTGTGATCCCAAACTAGCGGTGGCTTCCATTCTCATCACAGGGTCGAGGCCTCTGCGGTGTCCTCAATGCAATCCTCTCTGCCTGCAAACTAAGATGCATCGGTGCTTCTCTGGGAAACGCATTGCTGGAAGCGTTTCCAGCAATCTTCAAGTCGTGCTTCCGGCAAGTTTTCAGAAGGCAAATGAAGGCAACTGCAAGCCCGAAGATTTCAAGTGACCAGAGGTCCTCGCCATTGGTTCGCGGTGTCGCTATGGGTTGCTCTGCACACTCCATCGGCACAGCTGGGCTGATCTCCCTTGGGGACCGAGTTCGCAGCCGATGTGGGCTTTTGGAAAGGGTCGTGGGGAGACCCAGCTTGAGGACACAGACGCAGCTGCGATTTCTGGTGCCTCGATGCCCGGACCTTGTTGACCTGGCATGCTGCCACATTCGGAGGTGTCCACGCAACTCATGCTCAGTGCTTATACGAGATGCTTCTCGGCAATTCTAGCATCGAGGTGCCTGGCTGGTACGATGCACACGCTGGCCGACGCTTCAGTGATGCCTTTCGGCAGCACCATTCTGTTCTCTTGTTGGCGTCGTCAAGGTGCTCCAGGTTCCTGGCGTGGTGTCCGGCATCCGCTCCCTGGTCAGGGCCCCACACCCAACGCGACGGTCGGAGGGAGCCTTCGAAGTTTAGGAGTCAAGGACTTCAATGGCTTTCCTGAAGCAGGGCCCTTTCTATGAGAGGCAATCACAGACGAGCGATGAGGTTGCCGACTTGTTCAGGGTTGTATCTTATCGCATGCACATGGATGCACTCACCGCGTCCTCCGACCAGCACTTCGGAGAAGTCTTACAGTTACCACGTGCTACTACTTGTGAAACAAAGATTGCTTGCAACGATTCTATTGGCAGGTGCTTTTAGACCAACGGTGTGGGGCACAACGAACACCTGACCCGGACTCCAACAGGCCCTTCACCTTCGCTTCTCTCTACTCATGGTTCCACTCGGAGGGGTCTATCAAGCGCAGCCTCCACTATCGAAACTACAGGCTCACTTTCAGGTGCGAACAATAAGGAACCTTCCAAGCTTCGCAGCCAAATCTTACTTGTTCCCCTGCTCATCATGGCAGAACATGTAGATCTCCTCCGTAAACTAGCCTTCAGCAACAAACCTGAGAACATGTACATTCGAACCGTAGTGGTGTTCCACCAAACTACGTTTTCGCGCGCGATCGCGAGGAACGCGGCTGCACGGTTTGCAAGCTCACCTGTCGCAGTTGTTTAACTTATTGCTGATGTTCAGCTACTTCGGCGATCATCCATACGCTGAAACGGATACTCGCAGCACTCGGTGAAAAGGGTGCCACCTGAAACTCGGATGTCAGGAGCCTCTTTCAGGAAGCTAAACCGAGGGAAGACCAGCAGCGGCAAAGTCGTCGGTCACACAAAAACAAGACAACGTGCGTGCAAATAGTCTATGCTTGCGGTGCATTGCTATGTTGGCTCCATTGATCCGCACTTGAAAGAAGGATCCACTTTCGGTCTGCCAATGGTCCAAAGAAGTTGAGGAAATGGTAGCTTCAACCCGTCCTCACAATCGCAAACTCCCAGCTGTGGAAGTTGGCTGTTCCCTCTGATACGTGCACTCACCATACCTCTGCGCGAAGTTTTGTCGGCAGGGCTTGGACGTAAAACTCATTGCTGCTGCATTTGTACAGACACACCAACCAAAACACTCAGCCAGCCCACGAAGTAATGATATATCGACACACTTGCACCGCCCAGTGGAACAGAGCTCACTGTAAGCAAGTGGTGGGACAGGTTTAGTTGACTGTGTTTGGGCCATGTCTCGTTGCCTTGGCGGAGCTGGGTGGCAGGGTGATCGTGGCCCGAGCCTGGAGGTGGTGGCCGGTGGCGGGATGTTTCCCAAAGAGATGTTGTTGAGGGCCTCGTAGTGATTCGGACGAGAAACGAGAAGAGGCAAGAAGGTGGCGCGTCAGTCGGTCGATCATCGCCAGGCGGAAGGTCAAGCCTCAGAAGAACGAAGTGAGAACAAAAAGAGCAGCTGTGCCGCCAGGGCAACCTGAATTATACCAGCTTGTGGAGCCCCTGCGCGAGTTCGATCAGAGTCAACGGAGGTTTCGTGGCCCGCTGCGTTGAGAAGCAGAGCGAGAAACTGATGCCAGGGGGTACCAGGGGGCACCATGGGGAACCCATGGAGCTGGTTCTGGAGTACGAAAACCAACAAAATGGTGACAGCGTGCATCTTATGCCCTTCGGCGGGAAAGGAAAACCCGGAGGGCCTCTCTCGAAGGGATGTGTTGCTCCCAGGAAGATGTACAAACCGTTCTAGGACAAGGCGGCTTTAGCAATTGCAGAATGCATCTTGTCACGTTTCAATGAATTTGGGAGAAGCCCACATGAATCAACAGCACCGGGGCTAAGAAACGAGCAACCTTGCGTCTCGTAGCCGAGTGATGAGGCTCGAGGCATTTTTGAATTGCCAGTAGTTCGGTTTGGGTAATTGGAGATGGCATCAAGCTTCTGCTGTTCCTCTTCATGTAAACAACAATCCCAAGCCGCAAAAAGGAGGGTAGGAACTGCAACGGAAGAAGTCCTGCACGCTTGCTGAAGGCATGCCTTCCTGCACTGGCCTAGAAGGCAGAACTCTGCCCGGCACTTGGAACCGTTGACCGTAAACCTGCGGGGCATCAATGCCAGTTATGAACTCGGGTTCGTTTCACGATGGTGCCGGTATTGACGACAGTAAGGTCTTCGGACGAGTATCTTGCTGGACGGTGAAGTTGTGTCAGAAATCGATTTTCCAACAGTTCTCCGTGTGGGGAGCAACCCCATCTTCCTCAAGGCTACCAGGGCTGTGCCGCACGTCATCCATCGTACACTTCTTGAAGGTCAACAGAGTCTTTCGACCCTAGAGTGGCCCAGGTCCGATGCACAAAAGGCATCGATATGCAGAATCCCTGCGCATGTACTACTCACACTGACTTTTAATTGAGTCTGGCTGACACAAGCCTGGACGGTCTTGTCCGATCCCTCCGCCAGCCTTATGGTGGAAAGCTCGACGCGTCGCCTGAGCAAAGGCCGACCCTCACACCTGTGAAGATCATCTGAAAAGATGGGCAGAGCAGAGAAACGAGGCCGAGCCTATCAGGGTCGTGTCATGGGAGCTGCGGCACCGGACTTGGCTCGAAGGCGGTGTGAAAGGTCTGCTAGGAGAATGGAATCCAGACTGCTCGGAGCAGACCGCCAAGGCAGAGTGTTTGTTGCAGGCTTGAATGAGTCTAAAAAATTTGCCAAAGTTTTTGAGCAGGCAGCAATCTGATGAAGGAAAACCTTCCGGCTGCACCTAGCAGGCGCGCATGTTGCTGGAAAGTTGCCGCATGCTCAATCGACATCGTGGAGGCTCTGTGCAAAGCAGAACCGAAGCGCAATTGTAGATGCCGAGCGGCGGGTGCGCTTCCAGGCCATGGAGTTGAGAGCGCGAAGCCAACTTGCTGGTTGCTGGACTCTTTACCTGGCTGCAAGGAGCCTGACATCATTGAAGTTGTCAGCTGGAAGGATGCAACACACCTCATGCAGTACAAAGGCAAAAAGAAGCTTGAAGAGGACAGCTCTGGGTGTGTGCGACCCATGTCGAGTTGAGCAGGTTGCATATGTTGGAGTGGGGTGTCGAGCACATACTCTTTCATGTTGCACAATTTGGGGGCAGACAGCGGGGAGGCCACTGTCAATATGAAATTTGCGTCTGACTCTATTCCACACAATGCAAGGAGGAGTTCATGCTTGGTGCTCTATCTTCCCTTCCTCATCGTTTCGCTTTGATGGCAGCCTTGATGCCCATGGCCGCCCGGAGAAAGATGAGTTTGCACAGTGGAGTCCACTTGCCAAGCACCTGTCGCAAGTAGTTACACATGCACGGTTGAGCCGCCGCTAGAAGTTGCGTTCATCACATGGTTAGTGTGATTGAAGCGACTTAAGCCCAGGTTCGTTCATCACATGGTTAGTGTGATTGAAGCGACTTAAGCCCAGGTTGTCCGTTTTGCAATCGGGATCGTCGATACAGTGATGTGAGTTTACAGTGCCCATGCCTGAGTCCGCGTCCCAGATCGAAGATGAATTCAGCAAAGTCATGGCATGGTGTTTGATGTTCAGGGTCGCTGCAAGCCTGCTTTCGAATTGACAGCTTCGCTGGTCCTGAGCCAGCATGTTCAAGCTGTCCATGAACACTTAGTTCGTGGATCATCGCTTCCCTGCCTGGTCCTGATAGAAGGGTGCTGGCTCTCCCAGAGACCTTGCCAGATACCTCTCGGGATTTGGACAGTCCGGCTGTTTGCTTGGACGGCCGCAATACCTCCTGAAACCGGTCTTCCGTGGTCCTAGTGCCATGCAAGGATTAACCAGAGCTGCGAGGGATTTTCGGAGGCCTGAGAAGGCAGATCCAAATTCAGAAATTTGGATGTCAATTCACCCTCGCTGTACAGCATGCATTGTCCCTAGGTGAACACTCGCGGATTCGAGCAAAAAGGTTGCCGCACGGAGCCCTACAAGAGACCTTGTCGATAGATGGTCCAAAGTCTGGACAATTGCAGGGCCCCGGCTCACCAGGTAAGGGCTTGGTGTAGTCAGAAGGCAGTAGAAAGGAAGCGATGGATCTGCCGAGACCTATCGTCATGGACTCTGAAGGCTGATGCACTTCGTCAGAGCCTGCACGGCAGCACGGTGTGTGGTGTCAGGAGATGGATTGAAGACAGGCCGCGCCCTGCTCGGGCGCCTTTTGCTTGCCGGCAGCGCCCTCACACCGGAGGGCCTGGATCCCAAGATGCACAGTGTGAAGCCGCTGCATCTCTGTCATGTTCGGTTGGTACGATGAGGCCTACTCAATCTGGGTTGGACGGCTTCTGAGTTTGCGAGGCCGGTAGCAGCTGACCACGAAGATGTGACAGGATTTAGTGAGGGTCCAACGAGAGCAATGGCAACGTCTCAGGAAACCAACTCCGCGTAGTCGTGTAGCATGGGAAAAGCCGAGATAGCCCCCGACTTTGCGACACATGTGCTGAATTCTGCTTGCTCGATGCTGGTGCCCTCGTGTTCCCTGCAGGCCTTTGGCTTCCCTGTCGTCAGAGCCGATTGATTTGAAGGGCCACTCGAGATGCCAGAAAGTGAAGAGCCCTCTGAGACCAAAGCGTGTCCATTTCCAGGCTGGCATGAAGTTCACCAGCTACCCTCGCCACACTTTACCGAGTCACCCACATGCATGTCTCTACGCCCTTGGAGGAACCCGATATCATCGAGGTGCCCAGCTGGAAGGATGAGACGCGCCAGATGCACTACAGGGCACAACCCTCCGAGGACCGGACCGGCCTTGAAGTGCAACTGGCGCATGTGTTTGTTTGTGTTTGTCTTTGTGTCTTTGTCTTTGTGTGTCATAAAGGGGGACTAAGTTGTTCAGCGGACTGCAGACAGGAACGACATCAAGGCGGACTTGTCCGAAAGCATGGCGCGTTCTCACCCCTAAGGTTTCGGACAACCATTGTCACCAGCAACGGCACACTGTAACGTGGAGCTTGCTGTGGCTTAAAATCAAAACGCTAACTTCAGTTGCTGGTCCTTCCCCAGGAATCTTGCAATTCGATGTGGCGATTGCTTACATTTTCTGTTTTTGTTAGAGCCTTCCTGTATTCGCTGGAACTCGGCTCTGACTCGGGAGGAGGATCTCCTGGAAGAGTCCGTGAAGCTCTTGCTGCGGACCGCTAAGCGTTTCCTCTCTTCACGTGTCGCATTTGCAGCTGCCTCTGCAGCTGCGATGACCGGCATGGTGTCTCGGTTGTATCTCAGCTAAGTGAGTAGCTAGGTGTCTCAGCGCCGGTGGGTGTAGAAGACGAATCCGATGGGATGAAGAGCGTTGCGGCATTTCCAACTTTCTTAATTGTATCGAACTACTCTGAGGTTGCGGTTGGAGTTGTCAGCACAATGCAGCAGCTTTGATGAGAGTTTCACTAAAAGCACCACGACCAGATGTCTCTGGACGTCTTCCCCTGGTGTAGGACATGCATGCCCGAGTGAATCACTTGGGATGCTTTGTTACCGCCTGCTCAGCAGCCCGCTTGAGCTTTTCCCTCGCCTTGGATTGCGGCGAGTCTTGCATTACTGCGTCACAGATATGTTCAGGATAAAGGGGCTCAACTTGCCTCTTGCACCTGGTGTCAATTTTCAACTGCGGATGCTGCAGCATTCTGTTCGGAATTTCCAAACGGACAGGTGTGAAAGTTTCGTCCGCGCCTGCTTAATTTGAGCAAGTCAAGAGAACTCCATGAGCGAGTTCAAATCCACAGGGTGGACACCACGAACACTACGACATGAAGCCACCCCACCGAACTGCTTCTCTCTACTACGAGGCATCAACTAATGCAGATTGGATTGGCGACACCAAGCTGTACACATAAGGCTTGGTGCATCTCCCTTAAGATCCGCGCGTCGAGCGGACCGGCAGCGGCCGGTGGAGTGGTAGCAGAGGGGGCCAAGGAGCTTCCTTGCAGCGAGCATTCCCAACAACATTGCCAAAGGAAGTCTTGATTGCGATGTGCACGAAGAGGGGCGTGCGCAGCATGCGGTCAATAAGCGACGATGAACCGATGCTGAAGCCGTGCAGGATGTTCGTTGCATGCTATGACAAAACCCTACTACATGTCCCTTTTCATGTGTGACGATGTTGATCCAAGATATCTGAGAGCATCCTAGCAGCCGTTGACAAACCTGCACGCCTGAGCTTGCTGAGATGATTTGATTTCTGCTAGCCGTGCGACGCGCCTTGGGCCTACTCTAGGTCAGTTCCAAAATCATTAAAATTGGTGATGAAGCCGGGCCGGGTGTGTCTCCGAGGAGCTTGAGGAGCGATGTCCCCTGCCTGGCAGATCGCTTTATGTTAACCCAGAGACACGCTTTCGCTTCGAGGCAGGCACGTCTTGCTCGATTGCCGGGCTCGGTGCTTCGAGTGCAGAACTCAGCACGGGCGTGTTTTTGGATCTGTTGCAGTGATCGGAACGTCCCAGCCAGGGCGGCCGAAGCTTCTCGAGGCTGGAGTCGGGCCAAAGGAAAGGAACGGCTTTCTTCGCCTTTGGCTTTGAGTCGTCTTCAGTTGCGATGTGGCCGTGGTGGGCGGCGGCGTCATCGGCACCTCTGTTGCGCTGCACTTGGCCGCGCTGGGCAGGAGAGACGTCGGCATCTCAAAGACGGCAGTCTTCTCGGCATGCCGGCCGGAGGGCCCCGGAAAATTTCGTGTCATTAGATCAGATCGTGGTCTTCGAGCCGGATGCAAAGTACACTTACGCATCGGCCCCCCGTTCTGCCGGTGGTTTGAGACAGCAGGTGTCGCGGCATCGGCGTAATGCTATCTTGTTGGACGCATGCGGATTGCAGTTCTCCCTGCCGGTCAACGTGGAGCTGTCGCTTTATGGCGTGGATTTCCTGAAGCGTGGTCTTGAAAGGCTCTGTGAAGGCCTGTCAGAAGCTTCATTCTTGCGTTCATGTAAGCTTTTTCTGCCTTGAGGCATTGATGTGGACACTGATGTTCAGTTCAAGGACACGTGCTAAGCAAGGGCGAGCCTTCTCCTTCCTGAAAAGGGTTAAATTCACAGACAGGGCTTCTGCATGGTGACGATAACAACTGCTTCCTGGGTCCACTTCGCCCCCCGGTCTCGGCTAGAGAGGAAGGCTTGCCCGAGTCCTCAAACTTGAACCGTGTGAGCACGTGTGCACCCAGTGACAAGTTAGGCGTGTGAAAGCAATCGTGCCCGTGGTACGACCGTGTATGCTAGCTCTCCAAAGATTTCATCTTGTAACATCGAAGGTGTTACGCTAAGTCAAACTTCGCAGGAGTTTGGTGTTTGTAGGTCTCCGAATGGCCGTGGCCATTTCGGCTAGGAGGCCTCCTAACGGGAGGCTATTTCAAAGAGGTCAAGGAAGGGGAACGGGGTTAACAACCCCGCGTTGCCAGCTATGTCGCAGAGCCAAAGCCCGACGGAGCTGGTCCCAAGCAGCCCCCCGGAAGAGGGGGTGCTAGAGATGGAACGACAACCAGAGCTAGTCCCGGTCAGTGGAACACCGGGTGTGGACCACGACTTGCTAGACCGAGCCTACAATCACCTGCGGAGTCAGGGGATGGGCACGCTAGAGCTTGCGGCCCAAGAGCTGGACGAGTGCGAGCTCATAGCTAGGCAGATCTGCGACGAGTTGGGGGTACCCTGCCCTAGCTACTTGCCGGAGGTGGTACAAGAGTGGGTGGAAGGAGCCAAGAAAGAGACCCGGATCTTCCAACGCGCTAGTGGTGCTAGCCCCCGCCGGGGAGCGGAACCGGAAGCTACTGGACGAGGGCTTCATCTCCCTCGCTAGAGAACGGCTACAGGAGCGATGGGTGGTGAAGCTCAAGCAGGAGCTGAAGGATATCACTGCTCCAGTTCTGGCCAAGCTGCAGGGAAGCCTGGGCCCAGACCGGGCAGCTAACTTGCTGGTGGGAAGGACCCGCGCCAGCACGCTAAAGCGGTACCTCACCGATAATAAGCAGTGGAGACTGTGCCTAGGGGAAGCTAAGCTTCGGCTACCACCTGGGAGGCCCGCCGACTTGGTGGACTTCTTGCTAAGCAGGAAGGACGAACCCTGTGGCCGGATGCTAAAAGCAATCGCCTGGGTGGAGCAGGTTGCCGAATTCCCGCTAGAGCAGCGAGCTAGCCACGGGCGGCTGGCCTGGGCCGCTAAAGACAGAGTTGATCATGGAGGAGGCCGCTAGGCCCGCTAGGCATGCCTTTCGGGCGGCGATCACCTGCAGAGGCCCAGGACGTTCTCATGGCCGCCCCGACGTCGGCTCCGGTGTCTTTCGCTCCGCAGCACCCTCCAGCTCGGAGCCCGGCAGAATCTTATGCCATGCAGGATCCGACGGTCGAGTGATCAACGATCGCCGAGGCATTTCGGAATTTTGTGCGATGGCCCCTGAAGACTAGGGCGATCGCACCGCCGATCCGACTTGCGTGACAGTTTGAGCCCGCTGATCTGCCGTGCTTTTTCCGAGTGCAGAACAAATCTGAGCCGAGCGATGCTCTCGGCGCGCTAGATCCCAGCGCTGTTCCGCGCATGCATTTTGCACGTTCACTGGCTCCAGCACGGTGCTCGGAATCCAGCGCAGGCACGTGCGATCGTCAAATGCAGCTGATCAGGATTAGGATTCACACGTCAGTTTGGAAGATCCTTTCGCTCCTTTGTTCAGTGATGATTACTGCCTATATTGCTGGTAGATCTGCGCGTGGCTCCGTTCGAGAAGCTCTCAACAGTTTCTGACGGCTCTGTCGCAGAGTGCCTTGGAGGATCTCGATCGACACTAGTCAAGGCGAAGCACAACTGTCGATCAAAACACGTGGGATATCCGGCTAAAGGCCATCGTGGACCGATGCGTCAACTACACTGCGCGATCGCGGGCGACCCCAAAGATGGATCGCCCCAAAGGACGAGATGAAGCCTTCGTGCGATGGTGCACAACAGATTTCACACGTTGCGACAGTGCGTGCGCCACTGGGAGAGGCTCCAGAGATGAGGCTGCTCGGAGTGTATCCAGGTCATACAGCTGACCACGGAGATCTTCATCAAGTTCGTCTTTGGCACTCTCCGATCGGGGGTGTGGGCCGATGGTGATCCCGTCGGTCAAGTGGTCAAAGGTGCGGTGAAGTGGATATGGAAAGGGGACAGGGATGGAAGGACCAGGTCTCGGAGACGCTCGCATTATGGCCCTGCAGAGAAGGTCTCTCTGGCTATTGGGGGAAAGAGACCCGAGTGGCGGTGGCCGTGCTCGAGCGATATGTAGTCAGCCAATGGCAGAGCGGAATGATGGAGATCACCTTCTTCGCCTGGTGGATCTTGATCATGATCTACTCGTCACTGCG